>BQNB010044451.1:2184-44882 GCA_026074375.1 Tanacetum coccineum
CATATGTGAGTTTCTCACTGAATGTCTCCCAAAAATTGTCAAACTCACCATGCTAGTGGGGGACTCACCTAGGTGAGTTTTAGACCGGGATCGGACTCGCGTGTGACTTGGGGAAGTCATCTAGGTGAGTTTGACCAAAGTCACCACCATACCGTCTATCCTAAAATTCTGATCTTATAATTGTTGAACGTTAATTGCATAAGTCTTGTTGGACAACTCATTGGCTCGGTACAATATGTAAATAACGAAAGACAAAGTACCAAACATGTACGTTAAATAGTTAATAACCGTTATTCGGTTATTGGTAGTTAGAAGTTAGTTATTGGTAGTTAAAGGTAGTTATAGTTAGTTAGTTGGTTATGTATAAACCGAAGGGACACGATGGTTCATTAGAACCCTATATATATGTATGCATGTACTCGATGTAAAGTGTGTCCTGGTAAACAATGTAACCGATATGTTGTTTATAATAATAGAATCATTCTTGTAAATCTTGTTCATAATTTCGATCCTGGAAACCACGAATATACCTGTGCAAAAGCTTCCCTTCCATCACCAATAATGAACCAAACGTGCGGCCTAATAATGTTACGGATTTGCAATAATTATACGCCATCCCCATCTCACATTAGATGCAATTTTAACGTCCCAAAAGCTCCTATGTTTGAGCTTATAAGAATGTATCCAACGAACCCACAAAGACTCCTTATTCGTAAGGATTTTCCAAATATGAGAGGACATCAATGCTATGTTAAACTGATCTTTCACATTATCTGGAGTCCAGACTCTATTGGACAAATAATCATTTTAACTATCAGTTCGAAAAGTTCCAAGTTTGATTTTACTTTTTTCAGTATTTAATCAATTAATTTACATAGGTGGATTGAAACAGACAGAGTCAAAATAAGAATCAGAATCAGACATTTTAGAATGAACTGCTAACATAAATTAAAGGATTTCTCATATACTGATAGCTTTAGCAAAAAATAAACTATAGAGTTCGATACTTAGATACACTGACTTAACATTTCTTCCCGAACAGTAACACATTTTTCTTGTCACGTTACACCATAATAAGTTAACTATGTCATTGTTACTGAACCGTCATCTTCCAATGCAGGTGGCTCATTCAGATCAATGTCAAGAACCGCCTTAAATTCACTGCTAGTTGTATTAGCCGAATCTTTAACATGTATCTGCCTCTCTGTCATGTTTGTAGCATTGAATTCTTTATCTTGTACGCTTGATTCAACCATAGCCGCTTCTACTTCCCTCTGTGTCATCATACTTTTTCTAGCGTTCGATAAGTAATCATGAGCCATGAGCACTATAGTCTTTGCTGCTTGTATATCCTCATTCATCTCCACATGATCAACCGCAATTAATCCTAGATACTCTTTCATGTTTGGACCCTTATTAACCATCACATCAGCAACTCTTGAACTCAAACGGCCTCTCTTGCCCGTCTTCATGTCCCAACCAGGTAACCATTTAGTCAAATCAACCACCATAGCGTCATGAATTTGATTTTCACCACTTTTGTTGATGTTGTGAGTATTAAGTGAGGCGATGAATGTCTTCCATTCCTTATTCGATTTGAGAATCATATGTTGATAAAGGAACTTAATCGATACAAAATTCTCTTGACATATAGGGCAAGCTGGTTTACCTTCAGCATTCACAAACCTCTGGAGCAAATCTTTTTGTTTATCCATATGTTGTCCTGTTTTCTGGACTTCTTTGAACCTTGTCCATGTGGGTTTGACGAGTGTAGCAGGAGGTTTGTTATTAGCAGCAACAACGTTAACATGATTCCAAACATCAGTCTGTTTTTTTGGTTTCTTGAACACTTGTGCGCTTTCGGGTTCAAAATCATCAGCATGAATCATTGTCTCTTTGTTAAACCCTAAACACAACCCATTCTTGCATTCCACATCAAAAACTCTTTTACCACGAGTCTTGTCGACTTTAGAAACAGATGATTTCTCGATCGCCTTATCACCATTCAAGATTATCGTACTCATCGGAGTCTTTAACCTAATCAAAATCTTTCTTGTTGGAGTAGGAGATAGAACTGCTGCATTATGATTAATACATGCATGCTGAGACTCCATGATTAATAATATGTTGCAAAGATTAAAGAAACAATAATAACCCTAAAACGAGATATGAGAAATTGTTTGTTTGTTTAAGAAGAAATATAAGAAATCAGTAGGTTTTGATGAGAGAGTTGAAGAGATTAAATAAAGCCTAATGAACAATTACTTGGTACCAAAGTGTTTTAGTAAATAGCGTATTAAGTATGCTGTTAAAAAGAGAGTTACCCATCATCATTGCGGAGTAAAAATTATCAAAATGCCCCTGATGTGTAACAGAATTGGCCAAATTTGAAATTCAAAAACTAGTCAACATGGAAAACTTATTTAACACTGTATTAAAGCAATCAAACTTTATAGAGTTAATTGCATAAATCGTCTCTGAAGTTCGGCCAAATGGCAAATTTTCGTCCCTGGTTTCAAACGACGTTAAGTGGGTTCCGTTAGCACTTACATGTTAGCTCTTTTGAACAACGACCGTTACAGCGTCCATCTTTTAAACAAAACAGCCGTTTATAATTTAAAAAAATTCGGTTTATTTAAAGTTTTTTGATTTTTTATATACGTTTTTATAAAAACATCTAAGTTTTTATATACATTTTTATAAGCTTTTATATACGTTATTATATACATATTTATAAAAACGCATACGTTTTAAACTTTATACACGTTCTTATATACTTTAACTTTTTATACGCTTTTATATACGTTTTTATATGTTTTTATTTACGTTATTATATACTTTCTATACGTTTTTATATGCTTTTATATAAACGGCTATTTTTATATATTTTTTATACTTTTTATAGGAACGTATATAAAAACATATATAAAAAGTATATAAGAACGGTATAAAAACGTATATGTTTTTATAAATATGTATATACAAACGTATTTAGAAGCATATAAAAATGTATATGTTTTTTGTAAAAACGTATATAAAAGATCGAAAAACTTTAAATAAACCATTGAGTAAATTGCATAAATCGCCCTTAAAGTTTGGCCAAATTGCATGTTTCGTCCCAAACGTTACAAAAGTGCAAGGATCGTCCCTGTGAGGAAACTTTTGGTGCAAGCATCATCCTTGTGGGGAAACTTTTGGTGCAAGTATCGTCCCTGCGAGGACGATACTTGCACCAAAGGTTTCCCCACAGGGACGATCCTTGCACTTTCGTAACGTTTAGGACGAAACATGCAATTTAACTAAACTTTAAGGACGATTTATGCAATTTACTCTAAACTATTTTTTAAATTATAAACGGCTGTTAGTTTAAAGGATGGACGCTGCAACGGTCGTTGTCCAAAAGGGTTAATGTGTAAGTGCTAACCGAACCCACTTAACGTCGTTTGATACCAGGGACGGAAATTTGTCATTTGGCCAAACTTTAGGGACGATTTATTCACTTTGAAACTAATTAGGACGAAACCTGCAATTTGACTAAACTTCAGGGATGATTTACGCAATTAACTCTAAATTATATATATTAAAGAGCATAAATTGTTGGAATAAAAAATTCTAAGGTTCACGACTTTCAATCTAAAAAAAAGAAAAAAAAATACTAAAAGTTACAAAATCGAATTTAAACTTTTACTTATTTACGACTTTTTTATATAACAAACTTTATTTATCAAGTATGGGACGTATATCTATCGATTCATTCGGGAAAAAATGTCATTGAAAATATCGTCGAATTGCGAACAAAACTAGCCCAATATTGCAATGTTTCTGGCATACCTACGATTTAATAAAAAATGTTGAAGTTTAATATATATTTTTAAGAAACTTACGAAAATAGTCTTTGAGGTTATCGGTTCGTTGCAGCGTGAGCCCAACGACAGACAAATAGTACTTCACGTTATCGATCTGTTGCAAAAATAGTCTCGCGCGCTCCGCGGAAGCGCGCGGGTTACGACCCTTGTTATAGATAATTTAAGAGTTAACTACTATACATTTTTAGTCCTTTTATTTTATCGGGTATTTCACTTTCAGTTTATTTTTAAAAAGTTTTGTGCCCTGTCCGTTACTGAACTCCCATTTCGGGTTCAATCCAATTTTACTAACTCCGTGAGTTTGACTACATTTGACCGTTAGTTAGGAGGGCATTTTTGTCTTTTCATTATATTATATCAGAAAAACTCAGATGGGTCTCACAAACTCGCACTCTTTCATTTGGTATTTAATAAGAAAACTTACAATGATAAGGATGAAAATTAACTATGATCACATATTTGAGATTGATCGACTTGAATTAGAAGCATCTCTATTCATTTAGATGCATCTCAATTTATTTCGGAAGTGATTATGTAGTGAAAAGGATGCAAAGCAGTAATATCAACAAATTTGACTCGCAAATGACGAAATATACATAGGATTCGCTTAACATGATAAAATGTATCTAATATATGTATATGCATCTAATTTTTAACTACAAAATATATTGTGACGCATCTACAACATTAAGGATGCATCTAATTCAAGTCGATGCATCTTTAATGTTTGATTATAATTATTTCTCATTATTTTCATTTTAAGTCCTTCTTTTTCCCTTTTTCTTTTTCCATGTTTTCCTCATATCCATCTCTAGGTAAATGTATTATTATTATTTCTCATTATAATACATTTTTTTGTAAAGGGATTATACCCGATGAATGTATTAAAAAATGAGATTGAGAACATGAGAGAAGAAGTCATGAGTCATTCCAAAAGCTACGTGCTTTGAACATGATCAAAGACACAACAACCAACTAGATAGAAGACAATAACCGAAAAAACATGATAACGCTAGCTTCTAAGAAGACTCCAACAATAAAACGATGAAACTCAATCAGCCGGAAGATTCCATGTAGTCTTAAGCTTAGCCACTCTAGCGTTCCTCTTGAACTTGATTGTCTCAAGTTTAAGTCTCACAATGTCAAGAATAACACTTGCCACCTGCTCCACACTCCTAGCACTACTAGCACCATTCACATGAATCCTATTGTTGCGCTCTTGCCAAATATAATACGATGAAGCAGCTAAAATCAAACGACCCACAATGCATATAGCATTGTTCTTCCTAGCGATCGAAAGTATCCATCCCCAAATGTCACTCCAGATATGCGAACCAATAGGAAGGTCAGCTTTGTTCACTACTACGTTCCAAACCTGGGATGAGAAATTACATGCAAAAAATAGATGATCATGAGAATCTTGTTCAACCTTACACAGAGGGCATCGAAGGGAAGGTAAGTCCACATCTTCACCAACATCCCATGGTCGAAGACGGTCTTGAGTTTTTAGTCTACGCTTCATGACAAGCACATGTGTGGCAGTCAGCATGACGTGGATTACATGTCTAGACCTAACAATATAAGAACTTTGTACAACTCTCGTCTCTCTCGAATATGTTACACGCTTAAACTAACGAAACGGTTCTAAACATGCCTTCAGCATCCTTCAACGCCGAACATCAGCAGGCTCGTTCAATTGAGGAACATTATTGGGTTGGCTCAAAAAAAAAGGTGAGTTGGTACCTAGTGTTCTACCAGACAGTAGGCCATGACCATGCAATTATCAAGAATCAAGTCAGCCACTTATCAAGAATAGAATCCTTGCATTGTGATAGCTCGTATGACAGATGATGGACTTAGAGGACAGGTTGGAGTCCCATGTATCGTACCACATAGAAGCTTCCCTTCCAATAACCACTAATGAAATCAAACAGTTTGCGCGCCTAATAATGTTACGGATTTGCAAAAATTATACGCCATCCCCATCTCACATTAGATGCAATTTTAACGTCCCAAAAGCTCCTATGTTTGAGCTTATAAGAATGTATCCAACGAACCCACAAAGACTCCTTATTCGTAAGGATTTTCCAAATATGAGAGACATTCACTGCTATGTTAAAACGAATCAAGCTTAACTAATTGCCAACCCACCTTCTACCTTTGGTAAACAAACATCATTCCATGCAACTTTCGCTTTCCCTCGATGATAATCACCTTGGCACCATAAAAAACCGCCCATCAATTGTTCAATTTCATTTAAAATACCAATCGGAAGAATAAACACCGACGCCCAATACACATGCATGGACGATACAACCGATAGGCATAATTGTAATCTACCCGCAAACGAAAGCCGTTTATTTTTCCAATCTCCTATCCGTTTTTTAACACGCTCCACAAGGATTTTGCAGTCCCTATGAACCAATCTAGACGAAATAAGAGGGACACCCAAATATTTAATAGGAAGACTATCTTCTTCAAATGGCATAAGCTGTAAAATGGCCGTCTTTACATGAGCAACAACGTTACAAAAGAAAACGGTACTTTTAGGGATACTTGGCACAAGACCCGAGGCACATTTGAATTCCTCCAACGCTTCTATTAAAATCTTAGCTGATTGGATATCACCACGGGAAAACATGATCAAGTCATCTGCAAAACAAATGTCAATAATTTTTTGTTTACTACACCGGTTATGATAACCAAAATCTCCACTTTCACGAACACGACGCTTTAACATAAGCGTTAAGATCTCCATAACAAGGATAAAAAGATAAGGTGACATCGGGTCTCCTTGACGAAGCCCTCTCTTTCCTTTGAAATACCCATGACGCTCACCATTCACATTAATAGAGTATGATGTGCTAGATATACACGCCATAATCCATTTAATCATAGTATCGTGAAATCCGAAACCCATAAGAATATCCTTCAGAGCTAACCGTATCGAAAGCCTTGCAGAATTTGATGACCCTCAGGATTACTCAAATCAACCTTATTTGTCAGCAGCTTATGGCATTCATCCATCTGATATTGAAAAAAGACGTTGTTCTTATGAAAGGCTTTAACAAGGTTGAAAGCTGGATTCTTGCTAACAACATCATCCATACCGTCCTTAATTCGGTTTGTAATAATTTTACTAATGCATTTGTAAATAACGTTACAACACGAAATAGGACGATAGTCATTTATCCCGGAAGGAGTGGATACCTTAGGCAATAAAGCAATGATCGTATGATTAATTTCCCGAAGAATCTGCCCATTAAAGAAGAAGTCTTTCACCGCATTACACACGTCTTCACCCACAATATCCCATGCTTTTTTGAAAAACACGGAAGTAAAACCATCCGGTTCCGGGGCTTTATCGTTACCGATGTTGAAAATAGCATCCTTAATTTCATCATTGGTTACTTGCCTCACCATAAACAAGGCCTTATCGCTGTGAAGTTTATTCATGAATAAGCCATCACCATTCATATTAGCAACAGTGGCTTCACTACCCAAAAACACTTTATAATGATCAACAAAAATACTTGGCACAGCTTTACCTTCATATAACACGTTGTCATGGCCAGTAACACAATCAATACGGCTCCGACTAACCTTTGCTTTCACCGAACGATGAAAGTAACCTGAATTAGTATCACCAACGCGAAGCCATTCGATTTTAGCCTTTTGTTTCAAGTACCTTTCCTCGTCTAGCGTAGCTTGGGTGAATGCATTGAGATATGCTGCCTCTTCATCTCGTAAAGAACTAGATGAAGAATTAATGTCTAATGCCTTTTGCACCTCGTCCAACTCGTGACGTAATCTGTTAACCCTCTCATGAATATTACCTTGAGCATGCAATAATTTTCGCAAAGGCTTTTTTAAACCCCGAAGCCGTTTTACCAAACGAAACATATTGTGCCCATTCACATTAATACCCCACTGGTCCTTTACAACTTGAAGGAACTCGGGTTTGTACGAGAGAAAGTTGAAGAATTTAAAAGGTTTAGGCTTATCATAAGTTAACTTACGAATTTTTAAGACAGTCGGCGCGTGGTCAGAAATTCTATACGGTTGGAAAACCACATAAGAACCTGGAAATTCACCCGCGAACCCGAGGTTAGCCATCACCCTATCGATCTTCTTCAAGATTCCATAATCACCATCTGGTTTTTGATTCCAAGTGTAATGCAACCCGGTACAATTTACATCTGAAATCTCCAACACTTTCAACACACTCATTAAATTCACGCATGGAGATATTAATTTTTGATGATCCATAATACGTGTTTTCAATAAATAGGGCTGAGTTGAAGTCGCCCAATAAAGCCCACGCCCTACCATTAACGAAAAGCTTATGTATACAAAGATTCTGCCACAGCTCACGTCGTGTCTTGTACGAGTTAGAAGCATAAATGAAAAGAACAGAACAAAACTTTACGATCTGCTTTGAGCATAATTTGGGTGTGAATCACTTGACTTGATCGAGTCAAAACCATAACATCTACTTCGTCATCATTCCATCCGAGAACAATCCTCGAACCCTTCCTGTATAATACATTTTTAATCGAGCTACAAGAATATACCGGATTTTGAGCCAAATTTTATGACATATGCATAGAAAGAACTAACGATAGAATAATAAGTTTGCAGATTTCAACCACACTTTATTCTCCAAGATCACAAGTCGAATCACAAGACATAAAGAGTATGAATCACAAAGATGTGTAGCACAACATTTAACAGACAAACTGAAAGTAAAGAGGTCAAGCAGATCCAGGACACAAATCAAAACACAACTGACTCAGGACATCATGCACACTCATTTAAGCAAAGTCTTCACAATAGACTTGACGTTCAGCTTCTTCAGATCAGTATACGACTGTCCACATCCAACAAACATCACAGGCGCCCCAGATATGTAAACCATAGAAAGTGCAGCTCCAACCTACCATCACCATATTAGACAAAAACAATTAACAACTTTTCACAGAAAAAGAAGGTAAAAGATCATGTCTGATATGTTTGAATTTTACCTTGTCATCTATGGTATCAAACTTGGTTAGCAAGATTCCATCAATCAACCTAGGGCTCGGTGAAGGTGAGAGGTCAGCTAATTTCTGTAAGAAATTACATGAAGTTGTTAACCAGCTGTATACACTCAATTTACATATATGATAATGTGAAAAAGAGGGGTAATGGCGTCAAGACCTGATTGAACTTTGATAGTTGATCAACGGCGTCATTACCGACCAATGCCTCGCCAACAAAAAGTACTAGATCTGGACTGTTGACATATATTAGCTTCGATAGCGCACGCATCAACGGTTCATTGTCCTAGAAATGCAAAAAGATACTGTTAAACACATTGGCTGTTCACGAAAGAATCATTATATGCATAGTTTCCCAGGTTTTTGAGTGAGGACCAGCAAATATCGACTATATTGAAGCAATGTATACAACCATCAATAAACTGAAGCAGGAATAGATGATCGAAGTTAGAAGATGAATAGTACCTGCATTCGACCAGCTGTGTCAACAAGAACAACGTCTGATCCATTGCGGGTGGCCTCCTGAATTGCTTCCTTAGCAACAACTGCAGGATCTTTCTCATAACCCTTTTCAAATATAGGGATCTGCAAGCAGAATATATATTAACATCGGTATTAAGAATAGACATGGCAAAATGGGTTGAACAGTAGGGATGGATAATGGGTCACAAAGGGTAATAATGGTGTATTGTCGAAGCAAGTCTATTTGGAACGAGTTAACTTGCAAAAACATTTTTCCCAGAAGTTTAAAATATTATTATAATAGTGGTGTTCTCCATCGCCAACATGATATAGAATAATGATCCAACTTAAATAGAAAGGACTCGGTGACTCCGTACTTATTCGATTACATTTCATTTATTTCTTTTTTTCACTTGTTTTTTGAAATAGATCGAAAATCAAACCCATAGTCTTAAGCAACTGTGTCAGAATTGCAACCTATAAGGACTGCAATGCTAATGTAAACACGCTCGTCATACCTGGAGCCTACGAGCATGAGTACGCAACTGCTCAACTGCTCCTGAACGGAAAGTATCACATGCAGCCATCATGACATTGATATCATGCTGCTGAAGCCAGTAAGCCACCTACGCACAGTTGGAACATTTAGAATTAGACCATAGATCATCTTTATAAGCAAGAAAGTGTACCACAAGTGATCAGCCGCTCTTTACCTTAGCAAGATTAGTAGACTTTCCAACTCCATTAACTCCCACAAAAACCACAACATACGGTTTGCGTTGTTCTTTAGCAACATGAACATCCCTCAGAATGTCAATGGACCGTTTTGGAGTTAAAATACGAACAAGAGCATCTTCCATTGCAGTCTGAAGTAGTTAGTTCAATAAAGTACAAGTTATTATGCATCTACTATCAGCAGATAATTCAATATGATAAAAAAAAATATAATTAAATAACATTCTCCCGAGAGATTAATCAAGTCAGCTCACCTGCACCGTTGATGATATCCTAGTAAATGAAGCAAGCTTTTTGCCCTCGAGGCTGAACGCAACAGACTCGCAAAGTTTCTCAGCAATCTCTTCAGCCTGTAGCACAGCAAAAAACACACGTCGAGGCCATCAGCAAAAAAAAAACATAAACTTAGAACGTAAATACGAGAGACACATACCACATTCTTCGTCATAAGTCTGTCTTTCAGAGCCTTCAAAGCTGGTTCAAGATCTGCTTTCTCCAAATTTGCCTTTCCAGCAATGCTGAACAAGAAAAAACTACGCTTAGACAATTGATCTATGGTCTTACAGGAGACAACTATATAACAAGCTCATGACTGTTTTAATCGGTAAAAACTAATCTTAAAAACATAAAAATTAACATATACCTCTGGAACATGGATGTAAACCACCCTTTCTTCTTTGAATCCACCTTTTTATCCGTATCTGCTTCATCGTCCTCTTCACTTTCACTGTCACTGCTGACATACTCATCTTTGTCCATCATACTCTCCCCTTCAACAACTTGTGGAATAGCCATGTGACCATTATCACCATTCTCATTCATCGGTTCCGTGAAGTCTAATTTAGTGTCAACAGGTTTATCATCCCAAACTCTATTCTTTTTCACAGGTTTTTTCTTTGGTTCCTCTTTGGAAACCTTGTTTACAACAACATTAGATTTCTTCCCACCTTTAGATCGAAGCTTCTGTAGCTTATTTACATCAAAAGCCCCACCGTTACTATTGTTATTACCGTTTTCTTTACCATTAACCCTACCCTTCTTAGCTATCTCCCCATTGGAGTGACCATTTTCCAAATTACCAGTTTTTACATTATCGCCGTTGTCACCATCTTTACCCGATTCCCCATCGCCGCTCTTTTTTTTATTACCTCCTTCAAACCCCGTTTTCTGCATCTGTTGTCCTTGCTTTTTACCCATATTGCTAACCGGCTTAGCCATCACCTGCTTCGACTTCTTCATCTCCTCAGCCCGAGCCTCTGCCTCCTTCCTAAGTTGCCTAAATATCTCATCGAAATCATCATACACCATCCGTTTAGGATCATAGATCTCAGAAAACTCCCGTTTCACCATAGCAAGCAAATCATCCACATATAAAAGATGGAGAATCTTTTGATACACAGCAACAAAGACGATACCGAGCTCATTGTGGAACGTCCATTTGAGAGTGTAAGAAGCACCAGGTACGTCATAGTTGTATGATGCAGCACCGGATCGCTCCTCCAAAAGGCAGGATCGGATCAAGGTGTCGATTGGTGATCCCCGTAGAGCGTTCCCAAGCTCTTTGCATGTCCAGAGGATTAAACCCCCTCTAGTGAATATAAGTAACTGTTCTAACATCTCTTACCTACTTGTACCCCTGTTACACACAAACAGCAATCACGAATAAAATAATACTAAAACTTAGAAAACATAATTGCCATCACATATCTACTCAAAACAATCACATGATAATTTAATTAAATACAAGGGGGAGCGTTTGGACCTAAATGATCAGAATTTGATTATTTCGGCACAAAATTTTCTAAAATTAAAATATACTGTATAATTTATATCTCAATGTAAAAACTTATTTCCTAATAATTCTCATTTAAATGTTAAAAACTAAGCAATCCCAACCACCCTCTTAATTGAATAACTGATCCTAAGTCTTCAATTACAGCTAATCAAAGATCCAAACACCCCCCAAAAACCAGATTCCACTAATAATCCCTAAAAATCACATCAAATATTGAAATTTTCATCTTAACAAACAAATCAAGCTAAATTAGCATACAATTAATTAAAACTCCTATAAACAAAGATCTAATACCAGATCGGATGATTATACATCTGAAATCACAAAACCCACAAACAAATTTAAACAGATCGACCAGATTTTAAATTCGATTTATAAATATGTAAATCAAAATTGAAGTGAATAAATAATCGTACCTGTTAAGTGATGAATTAAAGTGATCTGATTTAATTTAAGAAATTGAAGATGAAAAATTAAAAGAAAGTTTTTATCAAAGAATGAAAAAGGGGTGTTTGGTTATTTATATAAGTTGGATTGGGGGCAAAAGTTTGACTTGATATTCTTTGTTGTTTGACTTTTTTTTATCTAGTCAATTTGGGTTGGCCCAAGAAAAAACAACATATGAGAATGAGAGAAATCGGTTTTTTAAGGGTTAGTTTGGTAATTTGATTTTGTATCTCATACCCAACGTTATAAATAGCGTGAGGCGTGGCGTGACGGCATGGCCAAGCCTCACGCCTTTACGAGCCATGACGAGTCATGACGTTTTTTAAGGCGTGACTTAAAGCGGCACAAAATATGAAAATCTTTATAAATTTATATATTTATATCATATTAGAAATATATTTAGTTTACAAAAAGTGTCATACATAAGGAATAAAGTCAAGAAACTATCTTTGCATGTAATCCTTTTCATTTCTATATAAAAATACAATTTTTATCGAAATTAAATTCAAAAAAGCCTCAACGCATCACGTTTTATCGCGCCTTATCACGTTTTATCACTCCTCATCTCACGTCAAGCCTTAAGCCCAAGCCTTGGTCTATTGCGTGGCGTGGAGGTCACGCCTCGCGCCTTTGCGAGGCCTTAGCGGCGCCATGGCGTGCCTTTTAGAACCATGCTCATACCTTTGTTTTGTAAAAGCAAGTAGCAAGCTGCTTATGAAAAGTGGCGTTTTGGACATCCCAAATCGCAGATAATCACTAGTATTTGTTAGATTTTGCTTTTTTGAAACGAGATAAACAGATAATCATCTTCCAAACGCAATCCCAAAAAACCCCTAAGACCATGTAAAAGATCGGTAGTTTTTTGAGGGTATCATATGGAGTTTTCTAGGGTGAGCAGAAAAACCAAAAAAACCAAAAACCGAAACCGAACCAAACTGAAAACAATCGAATCGAATTAATAACCGAACCGAATTTGCCAAAATCGAACAGAACCGAACTACAAATTCGGTTTTAGGGTTGGATATAAGTTTGGCAATCTGAACCGAAAACCGGAATTTTTATAAGTATATATATTTTTATATATTTTTTTATATATAAGAAGACCATTAAAGTTTATCATAATATAATAAAACACATGCTTAAAATATATTTTTTTGCTAAATATGTATGTAATTTTTTTAGAAATAAATGGTGTAATTCGGGTCAACCTGAAAACCGAACCGAATTCAAATTCGATTTTCGGTTCGGTTTTTGGTTTGACCCAAAAAACATTTTTTAACCGAATAACCCCGATAACCGAACCGATCAACACCCCTAAATTTTTCTGATGTACATGGTCTTAAAAATTTTATACTACGAGTCTTTTTAGGTGCCTTTGTGTTTACTGGTAAGAATCCTAATGGAAATGGATTTAATATCAAAGGGTAATGAGAATGGGTTTTTATTGACTGAAAACAAATGTTTGGTTGGTATCTTCAATTTGTTTAGATTTAATTATAACCATTATCTTAAAATAAAAAGACAAAAAAAAGTGGGATCATATAAATATTTGAAATGATATAACCATACCGGGCCATCCCATTAGGATTCATATTGATTCCTTGAAACCCCTGTTCAAAGGTTTCGTGGATTCCTTTCCCATCAAACAAACTTCTTTTACCACTTACATTTCCTTTCTTTGTTTCCATTGCTACATACCAAACACACCCTTAGTTTTGATAAGTAGTCTCGTCGTTTTCAGTCTATACTCTATATCTAGTTTGGGTTTATTGATTTTTAGTTTTATGAAAATTATAATGGTGATAGGTGATAAGGATTAAGGAATGTTGCTTTGATTGACAGGGTTGTGATAAGATGTTAACGAAGTGTTAGCGGATTTTGGTTTTGTATGTTTGTTTAGTTGAATGAGCGATGATTACTTTCTATAATGTGTACATTGATCGAGAACACTTTACTTCAATAAACAAAATTTCAAGCATGTGCCTTTTTAACCATGGAAGGTTTAGTCCATTTTTTTACCTATCTTAATGACATTTGATATCTTGCAAGTTAAAATTTGTCTTATCTAAAGGATACTTTCCGATAGTTTTATGCATTCGCGCATGAGTTTTCATTGTAACATTCACATTAATAATTTCCCACCATAACCAATGGACAATAATTTCCTAAGTCACAGTTATCATTGCTTGATCTGATTATCTGTTAACATTTTTTATCTCATCGTGAATCAGTCCAATTACAATCTTAACATCGGTGACATCTTGACCTTTTGAAGATCAAGATTCTCAATGTTCAATCCAACATTGTGGCAGCATTCATTAATAACATTTAGCTACTAAATATATACCTTACACAAACGCGATCACTTTCTTTATAGATGAGAAATAATTGTTTGTCACATATCTGGTTGTGACATCCAAAAATGTAGGGAAAAATTACAATTAATTATTATAATTCTCATAATTGTTTTCTCTTTCCATATGCATCAAGGGTGGTCAAGTTGTCAATAGCCACTATGAAAATGTCATGTTCTCAAAATATAAGTTACTACTTTGGCTTGGTTGTTGGATTTATAGTCACTATCTTAAATGATCTAGATGTTAGCAAAAGTGATGTTGGTTAAAGTGCTAACCCTATTTAAATGAGTGAGTGTTTGGGATTGTTTATTTAGTCTGTTTCTGGTTCTGATTGAAAATAAGTACTTAAAAAACATTTTTGGGATCATTGTTTGGATATGCAAATGCTTATTTTTATGAAAAACGCTATATATTTGTAGAAAGGGTTTTTAGATAGATAGGTTACCAAACTATCAACTTTTGTTCGCCTAAGTTATCAATCTTTTTTTTGTGAGTTTGGGTGTTTGCACTATCGAAACTGGTTAAATTTGGTATCGAACTATCGGTGACTGGTTGCTAGTGTTAATTCCCGGTTACATTACCAGCGTGGCATTTGACTTTTGATACAAATAAGTTACTCAACTTTAAGAATTTATTCACCTAAGTTACTAAACTTTGGGAATTTTTACACACTTTTTATATACATTTTTATCCACACATTTTTATACACACGTTTTCATACACACATTTTTAAATTTCAACGGCTACTTTTCTCTTATAAATACCCCTTTATCATCATTTATTTTCTCACACAACTTCTTATCCAACTCTCTCAAATAGATTCCAATCTCAATAATCAAAATGATCAATGGGAACTCAATCTTGATATAGATGATTCCGATCTCCGATTAACACCCGTTCTCCGTCCCTGTAGGAGCACACGTGTTGAAACATCCACCACAACCCAAAATCCAGTTAGGATAATACCCGGTCATGCGGGTATTGTTCAAGCAACCAAGCTGTTTAAACAAACGGATATTCTTCTTGGTTGTGAGGGGGCCGTAATGTTGACACAAGAATATATGAAGAAAGTTGTTGAGGATGTGGGTGGGGATGAGGATTTTAAGAGTGGGTCGTGGGTTATCGCCACTGACTATGTGAATGCTAATTGTGGCATTGTGAGTGGGTGTTTATGAGACATCAAGAACTTTCTCAACAATGTGAAACTTGACCAAGTTGTTGCAATAGTCAAGTCTTGTTCTTCGAATGTGATTGACGATCTCATAGTGACTATGAAAGATCTCTTAGGTATAATACGTGGAACAATACATCACAAAGTCATTGATGAGAGTGGTTATGGAAAGGATATTACTGTAGGAGCTGCTTTGATACTTGCTTATGTTTCAATTTTTCTCCTAAACCGTTAATGCATTACCTTAACATTACAATGAGAAACGTGGTTAAGGTTTTCCGTAAGGATACAGTTCCTCGAAGTGGCAGTGGTTAATGCATTACCTTAACATTATTATGTAATGTTTTATATTATAACTGCATTTTTAAATTCCTTATTGTAATTTTAAATTCAATATCTTAATTTTAAATTTCGTATTCAAATTTTAAATTCCAACGGCTACTTTTCCCTTATAAATACCTTTTTTCCAACGGCTAATTTTAAATCCTGTATTCAAATTTTAGATGAACAAAACAACAAACTTTAGTAACTTAGGCGAATAGATTCACAAAGTTGAGTAACATATCTGTCAAATAACATGATAAGTTTCTGAGTTGGATAACGGGGCCCACAAAAAGCTGACGTGGAGAAGGTCAAAACACAATATTTCGGTTGCCAGTATTCGGGGTAACCTGAATGAACACACTTTTTGTAACAATCCGTTATTTTAGGTCATTTTACGACTCAATACTTGCCATTATTTATTTTTAAGGTTTTACGCGTTTGCTTTTAATTTTCATCGTTTAGTTAAATCGTGTAAACTAAAAATCAACATTCAACCTAAACGGACATCAAACAAATAAAAGTTTACGTCAAGCAAGTGTTTTATAATTATTTCGAGGATAATTTATAACTTTTCATATTTATTTTTATTGGTTACGTAAAACGTTTACGTTTCGCAATAAAATACATTTAGGCATACATGGAAGCACCTATACCTATCTATACTCAAACAAATACCCACTATTATACCCAATACCCAAAATTAAATCATTTTCACTTCTATAAGCCTCATGGCCGGATCCAAGCATACACACACTTAATAAATCTTAATCTTCCACTAAAGTCTCATCACTTAGTTATAACTTACACCAAGTGCAACCTTAAATCCAATTTTCCATAAATTGTCACATCACATGTACCATTTCCCCTCTTTTGACCGTCCATCCTCTTAGGGAGGAGGAGAGGTCTTACAACCTTGCACCCTTTACCACTTCTAGTTCATGGTTTTGTTTAAGGTTGTTTCCATAATACCTCTTCTATAAATAGCAATTCCTAGGAATAACTAACACACTCTTTCCTTTACAAGCAAACACACAATTCTCTCTTGTTTTCTATACTATAACTCATGGCTCAAAATTAGAAACTAGGGTTTCTATAGTTTGATTTTTATAAAGATTACAAGCATACTAGTGTTGTCAAGGGTAATATATAAGGTATATCAAAGTGGTTTTAAAGCTTGGGTATTGATTTAACAAGGGTTTGATTCAAGAAAGAAACTAGGGTTTTTAGGGTTTTTTGAAAGTATTTAGGGTTAAATACTTGAGGTTGATTTTGTGTATCATCTTCATCCATCTTCCTAAGGTCTAATACAAACCCTAATCTTTTAAAATTATTTATTTTCATATTTTATATAATTGTTATATTGTTAATCACCATCTAGGGTTATTTTATGAGTTTATAAAATATAATGAGCATGATCATGGATTCGAATTTATAATTATCTATGGTGAAATGATGTTTAAAATGTAAGAACATATGTTATACAAGTGTGGATTAATTTATAAAGTCACTCGATAAATTAATTGTTAAAGATTTAATTATAAAGTTTATACACAAATAATTATGAGAACATTTTATTTGGACAATAATGATGGACATAAACTTGAGGACCCAAAATATGTAAGACATGTGGTATTAATTAAATTAGAGGACTTGTACAAATTTAATCAAGCAATAATTTATAAAACTAGTTTATAAATTATAAATATATATACGAACTGTTTTAATATTCTGTAACAATTCGAAGTTTTATAAATTCTAGAAGTATTTTATTATAATAATACATTTCATAAGGAATCCAAGCATATAAAGAACTCAAAAAACGAAGCTATAACGAAGAAGTTATGATATTTACAAGATTACGATAATTAAATATATAAAAGTATTTTTATAAAAGTAGTTTTATAAAAACTGGTAGTGTTTCAGATCTGATAAAAATATATAAATATTTTATGATAATAAATCATCTCATGAGGATTCCATGCATATAAGGAACTCGAAAAACGAAGCTATAACGAAAGAGTTATGAATTTTACGAGATTACGATAATTAAATATATAAAAGTGTTTTTATAAAACATATTTTATTAAACTGGGTACTGTTTTGAATTTGATAAAAATATATAAATATTTTATGATGATAGATCGTCTTAATAGGAAACCGTGCATATAAATAACTCTAAAAACAGAATTATAACAAAGGAGATTCGATTTTCGTAAGATTAAAGTTATAAAAATGATTTTTGTAATTTGTTTTGACACAATTTTTTACAAAATCTATGAGTATTTTATTTGAATAGTTTATCTCGTCACGATTCCATACATATAAAGAACAAGCGAAATGGAGTTTAAATGGGTAAGTTATGAGTTTTTAAAGATTTCGGATAAATAGAAATTACAAAAACTAATTAAATTTTATAAACAATTTTCTGTAATTTTTATAAAAATATAACAATCTGTTAGAAACATAAAAAGTGGTTTACGAGTGTTTTTGGATCCGTTTGAGCTATAAAAACGTTAAGAAATATTGTAGTATCATTTGTATAATATTTATATACGTTTTTAACTTTATAAATATTATTTTATAAAACAATTAAACTATTTATATAATATCATTATATAACAATTGAAAATATTAAATTTAAGTATTATTAAACAGCTAATCAATATGTCGGACAACAAAATATTTTTTTCTGTAGGATTATCAATTACTTTAAACATTTATTTAACAAGCACGATTCAAATATTGTTTTGATTTTTTAAATTAAACAAAAACTATTAGGTGGTGGTGTAACTCTATAAGTTGTGATGTTGTATTTATATTAAATACATTATACTCATACAGCCTATAATTAATTATGTTGCATTCGGATTTCGCGAGACATTTCACTTACTTGATTTATATAATCAATTCATTCACTTAAGGTGAGTTCATAGCCTAATTTTTATACAATTACAATGATTTACAACTTTTGGGGTGAGAAACATGCATTGTTTTACATTTGAAACCAAGTACACTTTAAACGAATTACGAGTTTGTCTAAGTAGCTATAACCCACTATGCACATGAATCATGAATTGTTAATTACTGGTTGTAAGCGCGAATATTATGAATAGATCTATTTGGGATTGACATCCCCGTTTGGGTGAGTAGCGCTTACTAGTTTCGGCGGTACCGAACTAACGGACGTATACCATGTCGGATTTGGATATTGCCGGTTGAACATCTACACGGGCACATTATTGGCATTAATTTGCATATACATACATGTTGTAGCTTCAGTGTCATGAGCTTAGTGCATTTCGTAATCACATTTTGAGATATTGTATGTGTTACATGTCTTACACTTTGAAATCTTGTGGTCCTACTTTATACATTACTTAAACCTGTGAATTTACCAACTTTATGTTGACGTTTTAAAGCATGTTTTTCTCATGTCAATAAGGTACAAGGGCAAGGATATATTAGGTGTCATCATTTTGGGAGTCATATTGCAAAAAGATTTGTGTGCATTACATTTAGGATATATTTGTTATGTATTAAAATCTTTACCTTTTCGAGGATGAACAAGTTAAGCTTTGAGCTTTTGTAACAAACAATTTATTAAATCCAATGTATCATTTTCAAACGACTCATGTAGAGGTTGTTCTCTCATCTTGTGCTATTGATTTATGAAGTAACACTCTAGTCCCTTATTCGCTCCGACCTATTTGGGGGTGTTACATTTGTTGTTCAGTAACCTTAAAG
Organism: Tanacetum coccineum; assembly: GCA_026074375.1. Taxonomy (NCBI): domain Eukaryota; kingdom Viridiplantae; phylum Streptophyta; class Magnoliopsida; order Asterales; family Asteraceae; genus Tanacetum; species Tanacetum coccineum. The sequence goes on from BQNB010044451.1 coordinate 22,125, forward strand.
TCAAACTTCGATAGTGCAAACACCCAAACTCATAAAAAAAAGATTAGTAACTTAGGCGAACAAAAGTTGATAATTTGGTAACTTATCTATCTAAAAACCCTTGTAGAAATCACAATTTTAATATAAATTTTCAATTAAGTTTATTTATAAAAGGTTTTAGGTTTAATAATTATGAGAGTTTATACGAACTCACCAATAAAAAATTGAAATAAAGGTGTCGTCCTTTCACTCCTTCAGATATATAGTCGAAATAAATATTGTTTTTTTTTGTTGGTGTGATATTATTGTTCTTGGGTGTTAAGTCCATTGAATAGTAACATTAATAGGTAACCTACTTACCAAAAACTACACTTTTAGGTAACGTACTTTGTATATTACCATTCAGACCCATCAAACTTGTTATGACTTGTTATAATAGGCAATATTACCTCTTTGAGTGCCACATCAGCATTACGGGCCCACTTCTCACAATTAAAACAAAACAAAAAAATCCAAAACTTTTTATACAAAACAAATTGAATATCACTGATACAAACACAATGATTGAAAATGGACATTCTTATTAGCACATAATAAGTTCACTGATATGAGCAGCAACAACTCTCTATGGTCTCCGCTAATTAACATGATCAATTTACAGCACTAGTGAAACATACATTTTATCAAACAGTTGGTGTGCAACTCAGTTTATATCACATGACCACTTACAAGACCCGCATCCAAACACCCACACACTATCATCGAGAAATATGGTGCCATTGAGAAGGTGACACCGAGAAATATGGATAACCCCCTTTAAAAAACAACTCATCAGAAGGTGACACCGAGACATTAACATCACCTGCACTTTCAACACTATCACCGCTTGAGTTTGACATTAGTGTAAACTTGACATCTTCCTCATCTGAAACGACGTCGTTTTCTGTTGTTTCACTTTTGTCATTTGTTTCGCCAGGCAAAGTGAACTCTAGGTCGAAAAAAGGACCGTAGTCGTTGTCATCGTTTTCGAAAAAAGGACCTTGGTGGTGGCGGTGGTGGAGGAGGTGGGGGTGGTAGTGACGTCATCGTTGTTGGAAGTGGTGTTGGTTTTCCAATAGCGGAATAAGCTGAAGGCTTCCATGGTAGGGAGGGCTAGAATATGAAGTGTCTGATAGTAAAATGACAATATGAAGATACAAGCGTTAGAATAAAAAAAAATATTTAGTTAAAATGATGACGTGTCGGTATCAACCGGTATCCCTTCCAAAATTTGCCCGTTATTGCCTATATTAAACAACATTAAAAAGTTTGATAGGTCTGAATGGTAATATACAAAGTACGTTACCTAAAAGTGAAGTTTTTTGTAAGTAGGTTACTTATTCATGGACTTAACCCAATGTTCTTTTATAAAGTAAGTACCCACAATTGGGTGGGAATTGACTAAATTGCCCTCACGTGAATTGCACGTGAGGGGTGTAAGTTCAGAGACTAGCGAAAAAAAGTAAAAGGGATTATTGGCGATGCAAAATGAAGATTATAGGGATGAATGATAGACTTATTTCGATTTTGGGACTGACAGTGTATTTTGAGTACAATGATAGGGACGAATCATGTATTTTAATCTATTTACTTTATCAAAGCATGCAAATGATCTTTAGTTTTCATTTTCGTATCTTTAAGATTCAAAGGATCTTGTTAATGCTAAAGATAATTTTTTGAAATACCACCTCTCCGCTTAACTTTTATCCTCTTAAGTTATAACGCATTATCAGTAAACTTGATATTAAAAGAGATGATGTCAAAACACAATCAAATAGTTTACTAGTAAAATGATTTTATTTATGTAAGTCAACTAACAAATTTTATTTTTTTAGTTTAATTTTATTTTTTAAAATTTTATTTTTTATGTTAGTTTTAATTTTAAATATAAAGTGTTTGCAGAACTATTTTTGTTTGTCTTTTTTACAAATTTATATACACAAACTTTAAAGTTTAAGTGTCGTTGCAAAACCCGTCCCAAAAGACCAAACGCATAACATAAATTTACATTAATCTTTCTTTCTGATTAAAGATATTTCTGTGGCGGAGAAAATGGCACATCCTTCTGTTTCTTTTTCGTTTAGACGTGAGCCAAGATCGGGTTCTGAGCTTTCTCAAATGACTTCGTTGCAATCTCACTTGGAAGGTATTCTTCTTCCAAATATGACGGATAGATGGGTTTGGTCGCTTTCAGGTGATGGTGAGTTTTCCGTTTCGTCGGCTAGGAAGCTCATAGATGACAAAACCCTTGGAATGGTGGGATCTAAAACTAATTGGTGTAAGTTTGTTCTGATAAAGGTCAATATTCTTTCCTGGAGAGTTAAGATCAATAATCTTTCAACACGTCTAAATCTTTCTCGAAGAGGTATGGAGTTGCTTTCTATTTCCTGTCCTTCATGTAACATGGCTGTGGAATCGACAAACCATATTTTCTTCGCATGCTCTATGATGAATGATCTGTATAAGGCTATTACTAGTTGGTGGGACATTAAAGCGTTGAGAGTTTCTTCTTATGAAGAATGGTGGTCGTGGTTTTCTAGTCTTCGGCTTTCACATAAAATTAAGATGGTTCTGCAAGGTGTTTTCTACATCACTTGGTGGCTAGTTTGGAAGTACAGGAATCAACTCATCTTTGGTCCTTCTAACATGTTAAAAGGGCGTTTATTTGATGATATCGTTGCTCTTTCTTTTTCATGATGTAGATCTAGAAGTAAATCATGTTTTAGTTGGATAGATTGGCTAAAAAACCCTTTGCTTATTTCCTTGTAATTTCTTCTTCATAGCGTCTTGCTAGTTTTATTGAATCGACTGTTCAAAAAAAAACTTTCTTTCTGATTATCTGTCATCGCGAAAGATATCCCTACACTTTTGTTTTTATGCGAAGAAAGTACATAATTAGTCCCTACCGTATAACAACCATTGCAAAATTCATCCTTAAGGACCAAGCATGTACCAAAAGTTTTCATACATAGATTGTATACTTTAGTATTTTTATGAAGATAAAAGTCTACATATACATAAATTACCTGATCTTGCAAAGATCATCCGTATACTTTTGTATTTTTATGAAGATAAAAGTCTAAGTATTGTTTACGTTTTAGCTGACATTACGTAATTCGAACCTAGAGACGATTTTTATAGCATAAATTAACATAATCGTTGTTAACATTGCAAAAATCATCCCTAAATTTAAAATTTAGAATGCACCAATTAGTGTCATGCAGTAAAAGCTTTATGCATTAAAGTGTCCTCTTAATGGGGTTTCTCCTTGCCAAATAACATACATGTGAAAGTGATTTTGAGTTTTATTACAAAATTTTCAATAGGGATAAGTGGTATGCAGGGGCGGATTCATTTGTTAGGTGTGGGGTAGTGCCCCTCATGATTTGACAAATAAAATCGGTTTTTAGTGTAAATTTTGTTTTTTATTGACCATTTTATTAAAGTGCATCCCATCACAAGATCAAATTGCCCCCATATTGAAGACAGCAATGCAAAACCCTTGTATCTATGTCTTCATTTTAGTGTGCAGAACGACTTTTGTCACACACAAAAATTGCCCCCCGTCCTCTAACTTTCTAGTTCCGCCACTGGTGATATGCATAATCCGCTTTGACTTAAACTTTCTGAAGCCTCGATCTTTGTCACAACTTGGACCGTATAAAATGCTAGAAATCAATAGAATTTTTTATTCGAATAGTCAAATACGAAATGCAACTTCAAAAAATACAAAGGCAATCGCGTTGTTGGTTTTTAAGTACTCCGTCCATCTCATATTAAGTGCTATTTTTGTAACATAATGCTAATAAAAGTTAAAAAAAAATCCAAGAAACTACACTCTCTACCAATCAAATATCAAATCTACCCAAAAAAAAGTTTATTTATATTGATTAAAACATAAAATGAACATTTGGACACTTAATATGACATGAAAAAAGTAAATGTGGTAAAATCTTCTCAGATTGGGATAGGTAATCAAATTACCCTATTTTGCCTTGTATTACTTTAACGAGCAAGATTACCCGTGAGTTGCTGCGGGGGGTTAATTTTTCGCGCCTTGTTGCGGGGCATTTTTTTTTGGTCTTTGTAGCGTTAATTTTTTTTTCTTGTGCAAATTTATTTTTTCGGTCTTATGTTTAATAGTTTTGTTTTTTTTGGCTACATGGTTTTTTTTTGGTGTTACCGTAGGTCGGTTTTTCATTGCGTCGTTTATTTTAAAGTTATTAGGTAGCATGACAATAGTGGGCTCATTTTGTTCGCAATCTGAAGATATTTCTGCGTGTGCCCACGTTATTATACTCACACCATAAACGTTGACTAAGTAAAAAGAGGAAAAAAAAACTAAATGGGCTGTCCCAAGGCGGGCCATATTTTTTTTTCGAATTGATTTTGAATGAATATTGAGTAGGAATGTGCCTGTGCGTTGGTATTCGACAGTTTTTTTTATATTGCCTACTTGTATATTCCCCGTTAGCGGACGCCTAAAAACGGCTTTGTTTTAATTTTCTTTTGAATATATGTATAATAATATCATCCATACCTAATTTATCTCACTTAGTCAATCCTAAACTCACACATAGTTTAGTCCGCCCCCAAACTATTTGTTTTCTCTCTGTAACTACCAAAAACCTTACTCATTTTCCGTCTTGAGATAACATTTCATCATCAATAAACAATCCAAACCTTTTCTTGATTTAAACCCACGGTTAAGAGCAGATAAACAACAAAACCCATTGTATCCACCACATGCCATTCCTTGGTATCTACTCGAATCAAACGACAAGCACAACACAATTTCTTCAAAGAAGACGAAGCAACCTCATCCAGTCATAGTACGAATCACTTTAAGGCTTCAAGATCTTGTTAAGGTCTCGAGTAAGGTGTTTGTCGTTGTGTTTTGAAACAAAGAAAGAAAATAACAAAATTGTTTCTTGATTTTCAGATAGAAAAGAGAGGGTTTTCCTCTTAAAGATCTATGAAGATATTTGCTTTCGTGTATGGATCTTGTAAGGTCATATCTATTTTGGTACAACACGAAAGAATCAATAGCTGAGATCTTTTTATTTCATTGTATCATTTTCGATTCGAGTTATGTTGGTTGAAGATGATGCTGGACATGGGTATGTAGGAGGTTATGTGGCTTGTTGTAAGGAGGACGGTTGGGCCAAAAATGAGAGCCCAAAAACAAAACACTGTAGCACCTAGGCAGAAACGATGTCGTTTCTTGCCTAAAATGAGTATATTTATAATTACTATTAATTGATGTAATTTACCTCTTTGGCATCTCGTCATCCGAGTATTTGGAAGTAGGGTGTCGAACACTTGAAGCGAGGTTAAATCTTTTAATTTATTTATATTTTGGTTATCTAATCTAAGTTAATTCTAATCTAAGTCAAACCTATGTTAATCCTATGTTAGTTCTAATCCTAATTCTAACAGGTAAAAGGGAGGGTTTTCAGCCTGAGAGACTAGCACGGGTTTGGTTGGTGACTATAATCAATTCAAGACACTTTAACCCACGCAAGCAAATTAACAGAAGATAAAAGAGCGGTCGAGCCTTATGATAGAAAACTGTATTAGCCATCATTAATCCGATTAGAAGTTGGTTTGTTTATTCAGTGCAATGATTACTTATCTCGAAAAGGCATATCATTCTTAGACTTAGGCGGGACTTCATCCTAAGACCTAGACACATTAATTCTGTCATAATTAAAGCATCCGCATAAAGCATCCTTATTACCTGATTATAATCTATCTTAGGGATTAAAGCAATGGTGATCTTGTTAAACCCTAGCTCATAGAGACTTTACCCACTTACTGCTTAATGGCAATTTATACTCTAGTAGTCCACTTGTCCAACTATCCAATGGAATCAGAACATTATTTGTTGAATTATCTAGATTCACCTACTAGTCAACATGTTCAATAAACCAAAGGCAATTTCCGTTAACTAGTTAAGCCAGAAGCGTATCCTTAGCACGATTTTAGAAGGACAATATTTGTGATCCTATGATTCTAGATGTATAAATCACTATATGGAGAGCTATCCCGGCATCTAGATTACTTGGTCCGTATCACTAGATCCAGTTGAATGATAGGTCGCATACAAAAGCACGTAAACAAGTATAAATTGATAAACATAAACAAGCATACAACGATAAATTAAGCAATCGAGATATAAACAAAACCAAACATTCAGATCTTCATAATAATGGCTAATACCCGAAGGTATTAGCCTTCAAACATCATAATTAATACAAGAGTAATTTTTTTAGCCAAGGTAAACTAACCGAGTTAACGAATGATACCAAAAACTGAACGATTACAAAAGTATAAGAAATTACACGTTGTCTTCTATGGATTGGAATGCGTTGCAAGACCTCTTCTTCTCTTTTTCTCCTCTGAAAATCGACTTTTGTGGTTTAGGTATCGAGAATATGATTTAGCACACTTAAAACTCGTTTTTGAGTTTTCTATTTATACTGTCTGGAAGTCGGTTCGATACGGCGTATCCAAGGGATTGGATACGGCGTATTGGGGGTTTCTTGGAGTAAAGACCACGCTTGATATCTTTCAGAATCTTCACATACTATATCTTTAATACGGCGTATTGGTCTTCTCTGGATACGGCGTATTGAGCTTGTTTCCTTCGTGGTCTTTGGTGAGTGCAGGCACGGATACGCCGTATCTTCCTTGATGGATACGGCGTATTGGTAGTCAGAATAGTAATCTTCAAAATATCTTCGTTTAAGCTCCAGAATGCGCGCCTTTTGCTAATATTCACCAAGTACTCCATAATTACTACAATTCTTAAATATAAACGATTAAGTAACAATTCTTTGCAATAACTATACAAAATAGGTTAATAACATGGGATAAATGATGCTATAAAATAGACGTTATTTGATGTCATCAAATATCCTCCCACTTGAATCCTACTTGTCCTCAAGTAGCCTTTAGAAGTTTATAAAAATGTATCCCTAAGGATATTTTCCGTTAAAGCATTTATTTGATCTATTACAAGTACACAACCAAACACCTCACGAAATAGAAAGATAAAAACACTCAAATCACTCAGCTAATCTATGTGGTAACATGTAACTGATTCGCTCAATTGCTCGGTCGACGAGTATTCTATCATAAGCTTGGCAAGGATACACATCTCCACCGCTAAAGCTAAGGAGTAACAAGTTTATAAAGGTAAATATGAGTTAGTATGATAAGGCTTAGGGTTGATTACTCTAACTAATCTTTATCAATACCAATTGTTAGATGCTATGTTTGCTAAGTAGATATCATACGAAAGCTATAAGAATAAAGGAGAGGAGCTAGAGAGTATTTTCATCATTTTCTAAATTTTCATTTCAAAAGGGGAAAATAGAAATGGGAGGGAGAAGTGAGTGTTACAAAGACAAGACATGTATATATACTCCTCTAAGATGAGTATAGATAATTTTTACTAAACTATTCTATTTTCCCTAAACTTAGTCAAACCTTGGTCAACTTTACTTATCTTTGACCAAGATAGACTTTATTACATCATAAATACTAATAAAACTATAAACTAAGCTAAGACCAATTCCTAATAATAATTAACACTTTTATCCATCTTAACAATCTCCCCCTAAGGGTTGATTATTATAGACGCTTCATCATCGGTAGAATTGGTCTTCCATTCGCAAAAGATTCCTTTTTCTTCAAAAAATGTTTTCAGCCATTCCAAAATATCTTTTCGCCATGTTTCTCCCCCTTCAGAAGGATCAGCATGTGGATGTTGGTCATCATGACATGCAAAAAGTTATGGCGTTTCAAACTTTCCCATATTTCTGGATCAACTGCTTGATCTTGGGGCTTTGCCTTCATAGTTTGATATGTTGTTGAAGATCAGCAGATGATGTTGTAGCAGTTGAAGAGTGTGATTTGGGATATAGATTGAGAGTTGTATTCTGCATATGCTGACGAAACAGATCTTCAATCATTTTTGGTGCATGAGCTGTAAATTCCTTAGATACCATACAAGATATGTCAACAGGAGAAACTTCTCGATCCTTGTCAACAGCAAGCTTTACTAAACTAGGCATCTCTTTTTTAATTATTTCATTTGTTTTTGTAACTGTCAGCTCATGAACAATTGTGTTGCAGTGCTGTATAACTTCCTTGATCTTGTCCGCAAAGAATTCTCGAGTGATGAACTTGTTTTTGATATGAGATCAAATTAATCCTCTTCGTCTGCACATGCCAACAATACTTCCTGGTAGATTTCTTGTTGTGTGAGAGAAAGACTTCTTCTTACGTGTTGTTGTGGAAGGTGTCTTGGATGATGTAGCAGTTGTTGGTGTGACAGTATCATTAAATTCCTCTGAAATTGTTTTTCCTGAAGATGAATCATTCCTAGGAGATCTAATGGGTGAGGGAATTGGTGTCTGCTTCTGCTCTTTCCTAATCTCCTGACTACCCGACATATCAACAACCTCTTTCTCCATCATAATTTCTTTATTCATCGTAACACTAGTATCATCAATAGTTGTTTCCTTCACAATCTGTACAACTTCGTTTTCTTTCTCAACCTCTCCATCTTTCTTCTTCTGCTCAGTATCATCAGACACATGTTCTGGATGTTCCTTATAACTCCCGGGCTCTAACTTAGATCTAATATCATCACCGTCATCATTAAGCACAATATCAACAAATTCACTTGCAGAAGATTCGTCATCGTCGTCACCATCAACCAGTTTATCAATCTCCTCCTGTGCTAACATTTCTTGGACCTTAGCAATATTTTCTTTGGCTTCGGCATCTAAAGCAGTTTTGTGTAAAGTTAGACTCAAAATTGTTGCTTCATCCATTTCATCTTTTTCTCTATCATCTCCAGGAGGTAGAATGGATGGTGTGCTTTGTTTCTTCTTTTTTATAGTGATTCTCCTTGAACTAGATTCACCAGCAGTCTGCTTCCTCTTCTTCGTCTCCTGAGGACTAGCAGAAACGGTAGGCTTCCTAGGATATCTAAGTGTATTCCTATTCGTTCCTTGGGTAGAAACAACCAGTTGCGGTTGATTCATTGGAACGTCTACCTTCATGAACACCGTCTCATACTCCTTAAAATCATTAGTCTCTCTTATCTTTGCAGTTAGGAAAGCATCCGGAATCAGCATCCATCGAACTAAGACATTTCTCGTTGTATACACACTAACCAAAGGAACATCATCCTTGATAGAATGATAATCCTCTTCAATCCTTTTGGGAATATTGAGAAATTTCTTCATCAGATCAGCAATAATCAACTTGATAAAATGAGGATACTGAATAGCTTCCTTTTTCTGAAATACGTTATTCATAAAATCCCACCAAAGAAGAGCAGCATAATCAACATTGGTTCGGTTAACCACAACATGAAACAATTGAAGAATGTTGATTTTTGTTTGATCATGGCAAGATGTTCTTGTTTTTAAGCAGCGGTTGAACACCTTGAACATAGTTTGCCATGGTTACGCCAGATTCTTGGTAAAGAAAGCACTAACTTTGTCGACAACGCCTTGATAACCAACTCTGTTCATGAATGCTTCAATAGTGTGAATGTTGGCTGGTGCGACAAATGGAGTATCAGGAGTTTCCATTGGTAAATGAAGAGTATCTTGGAACATATCCACAGTGTATGTAAATTGTTGAGTATCCAGCAAGAACTTGATTGTATCCTCAATATCTGGTACATTGCTCACCATTCTCTAGAATTGTTGTAGGTACACAACAGGGACATCAGCAGTAGCAGTTAAAGCATAACTAAGTGGATGATCAAGTAAGACCTGCCCAACTATCTTGCATTCAGGAGAGCAAGGAATACTCTGCAACACCGCATAATTGTTGCATCTCCCGATTGATTTGTATTGTGGAACAAGTTGAGCTGCTGGAATCACGTGTTGAGCCATGTGGAATACTGTATGATGACATGAATGAATTAGGGAAATGATACAAAGTTTAAAATTTCACATTTATAACATTTTTTATCTCTTTTCACTCTGTCTATTTTATATGCTCTGGCATTTCTTTTTGAGCATATTCTGATCATTTTCTTTCTCATGTGCCAATTCTTGCTTCGGGCACATGCCATGCGCTTTATTCGAATTATTCTTTTAAACTAATTTTGTTTTTTCGAGCATACCTTGATTTGATTTTTCACGTATGGAGTTTATCTCTCTTTCTGTTTGATTTTCCTCACCAAAAACTATTTTGTGAAATGATACTCTTTAAAGAATAATGAAGAAATGCTTTGATTTAGAAAACACCAATTTGGTAAAAATTTAACTTGTGACAACCATTGATATTCAAGAAATTCAAAAGCATAATTTCATATTCTCAAAAACTTTTAGTAAAGAGTACCATTTACTTGACAAAAAAATTCAGCTTTTGACTTTGAATATTGAGATAAACATTTTCCAAAACCAGTTTTTTTTTCAAAAATTTCTTGAAAAACAATGATTACATAACCAATCTATTGAAACATAAATGGGATGGTCACTAAGCCACTCACTCCTCATTCCGTTCAATGCAGAAAACTGCCGAAACCATACATGACTTAGACCATTTATCCAATTATGTTCAAAAGATAGTCATAAATCATTTTTGAATGATTTTGAAACAATTTTTTTCAAAAACTTGAACATTTCTTTTGATAATACATGAGAAACTTTATGATCACAGACAGTTGAAGCTCCACATTTGTATTCTTGCAGTATGTTGTTATTCATACTTTTAAAATCGTTGATCACTTTTGATTGAAAATTTTTGTTAAAGAAAACATGATTTTATATACGATATTTGGATGGTCAGTAGATTGCTCACTCCTCATCCTGTTAAATTCAGGAAACGGTCGTAACCGGACACAATCTTTACCATTTGATTAATTTATCAATATAAAATATGATTTGGAAACAAAATTTATCATTTGATTTTGTAAGATGCCCCTTTTATTTTTATAAAACATTGAAACCCTTTTGAGATTTTGATTAAAAAAATTATTCCATTTCATTTCCTTGTACGAAACCCAAAATTTAAGCTTATAAGGCCTTACGAAACCCATATTTAGGCTCAAAATATCATTTACGAAACCCATTGGCCCAATACTATTCACAAAACCAAAACCTGTAAACATTTTACTTTCGCAAACTTTGATTTTCCAAAAAAGATGATAAGCTTAATGATCCTGCTTATGTTAACAGCTTATTTATCAATTTCCAACATTTAAGCTTATTTATCAAATTCATAAAGTTACAAAACCTGTCTTAGTTACGAAACCAATGAGTTCAGTCCACAAATTGATATTTCCAGTGATCAAGCAATTCCAATCAAGTTATTAAGTACATATCAGCATTTTTCCCTAATCAATTTCATTTTCAAAACACCTTTCAAATTTACGAAACCCTAGATCTGACCGAAACCTATTTAATCAATTAAAAACAACAATTAATAGCACAATGATTATAAATAGGACTCGATTCTTACGTTTTCTAGCACAAGAGTTCAACAAATCGATTTTGATCGAAAGTTCTTAAACACGAAAGCTCAAATCACTGAGAGAGAATACGAAACCTAATTTTTATTGATTTTACGAAAGTGATACAGTTTCGTACGTAACTGTGCCTTTTATATCTCCGAAAATAACTTTCATACTTTGGCAAATTTAGTCCTTTAAGTTTCTTACGTAAGCTATTTAAACCATACGAAAGACACTTTTGAATGTTGACAGTTTTAGTCCCTCAAGTTTCTTACGTAAGCCTTTTAAACCCTACGAAAGCTACTTTCCAACTTTGTCATTTTCAATCCCTTGAGATTCTTTCGTAAACAACAATTATTCATACGAAAGTTAGTTTTGCATTTTTTTCACCTTTTATTTTCAAAAGTTACTTTCGTATCCCCTTGTTATCTAAAGTTTCATAACTCCCCCTTGAAGTTAGATCACTTTTCAATTAAGTTCCCATTTTGATTGAAAATTTTTCATAACTCCCCCTTGAACAATTATCCAATTTTGAAATCACTTTTTCTTTTTAATAAAAATTTGTTTGAAAAGAAGTTATTTTTTCTTTTGAGCACATAATTTTTATTTGATGACGATTTGACTTGAAATTTTTTATAACTTCCCCTCAATAAGATATCTAATTAAATATCTTATTGAAAGATAGTTAATTTTGGTTTTGAAAATTCCTATTGAGAAGATTTTGAAAATATAAGAATTAATAGACACTCCCCCTTGAAAAATGTCTAGATTAAATAACGTTATTCAAGATATTTTAATTTTGAAGAAATCTTTTGTTTTTGAATGGAATTGGATTTGCAAAACACATTTTTTAGTAGTGAAAAATCATTTTGATGATTTTCTCCCCCTTAGTCTATGATATAATTATTTTGCATTTAAAGAACCATGTTTTTGAAAAATTTAGTATCATAAGACTGATTTGAACGTAGAAAATATGTGTTTGAATCCTTAAGTTAAAATTATTTATTTATTTATTTATTTTATTTTTTATTTAAAAAAATCTTTTTGAGTTTTTAATATTCAATTTTTTGTTTTATTTTTGAAATGTATTTACAAATGTTTTTGATGTATGATCTTTCATTCAAGAAGACAACTTTGTGAGACGTTCCAACTGGGTTGGAGTCATACATCGCATATCAATCTTGCGAACTAAAAACTTAAACCTTTCCTTCGAAAGGGCTTTTGTAAATAGATCAGCAAGCTGGTATTCCGTCCCGACAAAGTATAATTCAGTTGTACCTTTCTCAGCATGCTCTTTGATGAAATGATAACAGATGTTAATGTGCTTTGTTCTTGAATGTTGTACGAGATTGCAAAATATGGCAATTGCACTTTTTGAGTCACAGTAGATCGGAATCTTATGGTAACGATATCCATAGTCCAGCAGTTGTGTTCTCATCTAGATGACTTGAGCACAACAAGCAGACAAGGATACATACTCAGCTTCGCAAAGGATATTGCTGTACAATCTTGCTTTTTCGAAGACCAACTGACTAGCTTATCTCCCAGAAATTAAATGCCTCCGGATGTGCTTTTGCAATCATCATTACACCCTGCATGGTTTGCATCTGCATATGCAATTAGCTCAAACCCAGAATCCTTCGAGTACCATAGACCCATGCTAATAGATTGTCTAAGGTAACAAAAGATCCTTTTGACCTCTTTGAGGTGTTTTTTAGTTGTGCGTGCCTGATAACGCGCACAAACAAATGTCACAAAGGCAATATCTGGTCTACTAGTAGTAAGATACATAAGTCCCCCAATCATACTATGATACTTAGTTTGATCTACTGGGGTACCCTGTAAATCTGCATCTAGTTTAGTAGTAGCCATTGGTGTGCTAACAGTATCACATTTTTCCATCCCGTGTTTCTTAAGAATATCCATAGTATATTGCGATTGACATATAAAGATACCACAAGGAGATTGATGAACCTGAAGTCCGAGAAAGAACTTCATTTCGCCAATCATTGACATTTCAAAATTATCTTTCATGAGTTTTTCAAATCTTTTTTGCAAAAACTGGTTTAGTTGACCCAAAAATTATGTCATCGACATAGATTTGAACTAACAAAATGTCATCCCTGTGTCTTCTTGTAAACAGTGTCGGATCGACAATACCTTTTGTGAAATGGTGTTCGATTAGAAACGAGGAAAGCTTGTCATACCAGGCTCTCGAGGCTTGTTTGAGACCATATAGAGCTTTCTTAAGACGATAAACATGAGTTGGAAAGTCTAGATCTACAAAACCATCCGGCTGTTGAACAAAAACCTCCTCTTTTAGTGGACCGTTCAGGAATGTTGTTTTAACATCCATCTGGAAAATTAGAAAGTTCTTGTGAGCCGCATATGCCACAAAAATTCTGACAGCTTCAAGTCTTGCAACTGGTGCAAACGATTCCTCAAAATCTATTCCCTCTTCTTGACCGTATCCTTTGGCAACAAAACGAGACTTGTTCCGAATAACTGTGTTTTCAACATCAGTTTTATTTTTCCAAATCCATTTGACTTTGATTATGTTTTTGTCAACAGGACATTCGACAAGTTCCCAAACATCAAGGCGTTTGAACTGGTTAAGCTCATATTTCATGGATTCAATCCAACTGTGATCAACCATAGCTTCCTTGATATTTTTTGGTTCAATCGTACTTACTGTGAGTGCATACATACAAACTTCTGCATCAGTTTGAAGTCTTTTCCTTGTCATTATTGGCTTTGAGGGATCACCAATCACTTATTCAAGTGGATGATTCTTAGTCCATCTATCGATTGAGCGATGTTGTTGATGAAATTGATGCATATTTGATGGATCCTGATATGTTGAAGAAGATTCAACAACATCGAATTCAGGAGTTAGTGGTGCATTATGAAACATATTTCCATCAAAATCTGCAACGTCTTCTTGAACGAATTCATCAGAAACTTCATTCAAGACTGGAGAGTTTGGTTCAGTGTCAACTTGTTCTTCTGAAGAGAATACTATTGGAGGAGCATCATCCTATTCAACGACGTTTGACGATGATAAAGAAGTGTGGTCATTATTAAAAGTATGAGCAGCGGAATTATCAGACACTTTTTGTGATCTCGTCGCATAGTATTCTTCATACATAAGACCAAATAGATTATCCAAGCTTGGTGTAGAAGGTACGGATTATGAATCTTCTGATGAATCATTGAAATTTACGCAGTTCATTCTGAGTTCTAAATTGTTGCATTCAAAAGCCATAGTCGTGAGTTCATCAAACTTGACATGGATTGTTTCCATTATCTTTTTAATTCGGCGGTTATAGATACAAAATCCAGGTGATGACTCAGAATAACCAACAAAAATACCAATGTCGGCCTTCAGTTTCATCTTCCCAAGATCATCACGATCATTCGTTGGATAGCAAAGAGATCCAAACACATGAAAGTATTGAACATTGGGTTTTCTATCGCGAATCAACTCATACAGAGTTTTATTATGCAGAGTGCGTACAATAGAGCGATTCTGAGTAAAGCAAGCAGTAGCAATGGCTTCGGCCCACAGAAATTCTGGTGCTTTAGAAAAGATAAGCATTGTTCGAGCATCCTCGACGAGTGTTTGATTACGTCTTTCAACAATACCATTTTGTTGAGGCGTTCGAGCAATTGAAGTTTTATGAACAATGCCTAACTTTGTATAAAATGCCCTTAATTTCTCGTTTTTGAATTCGGTTCCGTTATCAGTTTGAATCGTCAGAATTGAAACCTTTAGATTCCGTTGAACTTGATTAACAAAATCAATAATCATATTTGGAGCCTCATCCATGGTGCGAAGAAAATATACCTATGTGAACCAAGAATAGTCATCAACGATCACGAGAATATATTTCTTGCCATTGATACTTGCGTGTCTTATTGGCCCACACAAATCCATATGAAGTCATTCGAGTTTGAATTCTGTGCATGGAAACAACTTAGGTGGAAGTGAAGCTTTCTTGCTTCTACCCTGTCCACAAGCTAAACATAAATGGTTTTTGTTGTACTTGAATTTCGGAAGCCCATCAACTAGATAGTATAAAGTGAGTTGGTTAATGGTGCCAAAATTTAAATGAGACAACCGGCAATGCCATAACCAATATTTTATTGATGTGGCTCTGGACATTAAGCACACTGGAGAAGAAGCCACCATCTCGGAAATGGAGATAGTATAGAGATTTAAATCTCGAGAACCCGTAAGTAAATCATCTCCTTCTAAATTTCGAACATAACACATTTTTGATCGAAAAGCTGCTTCTAAATCTCCATCACAGAATTGTCCAACCGAAAACAAATTATGCCCAAGGCCTTCAACATAATATACATGACAAATAGTGAGATTGCCTTGAACATAATCTCCATAGCCTGTGATTGCAGCGAAATGATCATTCCCAAAGCGGACTGTTCCCATGAATTTCTCAATGAAATTTCTTAGCAGTTGAAGATTGCCAGTCATATGCTTTGAGCATCCGCTATCAACAATCCACAGAACAAGCTGGATCACCTGCATTACATGAAACAAATGCAGATGGAGGAGTGGACGGTTTGGCTACCCATTTGTGAGTGGTAACCGGTGTTTTAGACTTAGATTTAACACTGGTTCTACGCTTATGCACATTAGATTGTGATTTCTCAGTTTTGCTTTTGGGTGTCCAATTAAAACCTTGTTTATATTCAAACCACTTTTTCCATTTTCTGCTTGTTGCTATTTTATTGTTCATGTAATTGCTAAGTATCCTACTTTGACTATATTTTGGAGATATTGGCGACACACTAAAGACCTTATTTGTTGCTTTTGGGGTTTTAGAAACATTGAATCTAGATTTTGCAACTACAGATGTAGCTCCTAAACCCTTAGATTTTGCTGCTACGGGGGAAGTGAATAAGGCTCTCTTAACACTAGATTTCCTAGTCAAAGCATGACGTGCAACACATTTGTCATGAGAATGCAAAAATACATCAAGACCACAAGAAATACACAAAATATTCAAACCATCGTTTACAGCAGTTACAGTCTTGGAATTTGTTATACATGCATTGGTTTGACAAACATTTAAAGGTTTTGTTTCACATTTATTAGAATCTAAACAAACACTATTTGTTGTCTTCCAAACATATGTAGATGAGCTCTTAGTATTCTTCAAGACACTATTTTTTGATTTGTTGTCCTTAGACTTGGGTCTTCTAACACTATTTGAACTGCCTACACCTGTAGAATTGGAAACATTTCTTTTAGCCTTAGAATCCGGTGTGTTTGTATCTTGCTAATTGATCTTATACATTCCTCTTGCAATTACATTCGCATTGTGTTGTTGTTTTTTCTCAATTATGGGAGTAGACTGTGAAGTGACAGGGTTTGACCTATCTGAAGTAACCTTAGTGTTTGACACGTTCTTAGCCTTAATTGCTGGATTTTTGTTGAACGGTGTTACACAAAGAAGGTGTCCTAAGGTCTCAGATTTGGTAAACTTAGTGTTCACATTTTTCCCTTTGTCAATCGTCTTAAGCTTACTCTTAAGCTCAGAAATTGTCATCAAAGATCTTGATTTTGAGCACGAACATCAGCATAATCATATGTCTTTTCATTGACATTTTCAATCATTTCATTAATTTCATTCTGATGCTGAGCCCATGTTGCTTTGATTGAGTTAAAAAGCCTTTGAAATTCAAGTTTAATATTTTCTCTTTCTTTAACAGTAGACTCAACTTGATGTTTTAACAACACGTTCTCATCATGTAATGTGGACAACTTTGCTTTCCAAGAGACATCACAAGTCATTTTCTCTTTTTGATGTTGCAAATTGAGTTCAAAAGCAATACTTTGAGCTTGTGATATTTGAAAATTGTTTTTAAGAATTTTGATTCTTTTGAGCAAATTGGCTTGGATGTCTCTGGAATCGCTTGAACTTTTCTCAAATTCAACTTTTAACAACTCATGTTTTTGTTGTTCTACCGAAAGCAACTCACAATCTCGGATTTCACTTGTCAAGGATACTTCCAAAAGTCGATCAATTTCTTTTTGCAAAAAGAATTTTTGTTGGAGATTTTTCATTGACTTTTTGTTCCATTGTCACAAAAATATTTAACATTTCCTGCACTTCCTCAATGAGTTCCTTTTTTATTTCACTCAAAGTCTTGTATAAAGATCTTGACATCGGAATCACATCGATTTTATAAAACTCTCTTAATTCATTTTGACTATCAGACAACCATCTTCGTTCTATGTCTTGCAAAAAAGTTTTATTAATCCTTGTTTGGAAACCGATAATTGTATCTCCCAATGTGTCAATCATTTTTAATAACTGACTCTCGTTTGGCATTTTTGGACTTGGTGATTCCAATGGAACATCTTTAAACTTAGAACCATTATCAGAAGTAGAAGGAATTAAAAAATATGTTTGTTTAGCAGAAAGTTCTTGTTGAGGAACAAATGTTTCATAAACTACATTCAACTTTTCATAATCAATTTAAACCATTTTGTGCCTCATTTTGTTTTGACTTTCTTTGGCATCCTCTAAAGTTTCCTTTGAATCAGTTGAATGAATTACCAACTTATTACTATGAATTAAATCACCATCATACATTTTAGGTTGTGCTGCAATGGCCTTCTTAAGACGCACAGGATTTGTATAACCCAACCCAGCTTTAAGAAAAGGATCATAAACTTTATTTGGTTTCTTTCCAAGCATGTGAATCGTTTGAATTGACTGACCCATTTTATAAACAATTCGATCATGAGAACTCAGTTTCTCTTCGAGATCAAGGATATCATCAAGATACCGATCTTCTCATTCTTTAAAAGCCTTCTTTCCTAACTGAGTTTCATGTTGAATTATTATTTTTTCATTTTCAATTTTGAGAAAATCATTTTGAATTTTTTCTTTTTCTTTCACAAGCGGTCAATCGTGTCCTTATCATTCCTTAATTCACGTTCTAATTCATCACATGTTTCTTTATATGTTGAGTATTAAATTGTGCTTGACTTAAATTTTTTGACCCGATCCTTAAACGTCTCAAGTTCCCGTTGTAGCAAATCTTTTTGCTTTTTAAGCTCATTATTCAAACATTTTTTGATTTTTAGCTTCACGTTGAACATTGTATGCTAGCATTTGTATTTGAATAATAGTTTTACGTTTCCCATGACTTACTTGTTCATGAACCTTAGACGAAGCATGTACCTGGCTAACAGCCTTTGCATCATAGGATGGTACATTCTCAGCATTATCATCAGCTGGTTGGAGTTGAGCCATTAACATGACTGCTGCAGTTAACTCTTCTAAATCTTCTCCATATGAAGTGTCAAGCATGAAATCATTCTCTTCATTGTTGAGGTTGCTTCCAGCTTCATCTTTCATAGCTAACAACATTTGTTCTCTGAAATACTTTGCATCACGAACTTTTGGTTTCTGACATTCACGAGCATAATGATCTTTCTCATTATAATTGTAACACTGAACATTTGCTTTGCCTGAAGTAGACTCAGTTCGTAGAACACGCTGAATAATCTGATTGCTTTCATCACCTGCATTTCCTGTATTAAACCCTTGAGTCCTGTTTCGCCCTGCATTCTTGTTAGCATTTCCACCATAACCTGCATTCTTGGTTTGTATGTCAACTCGACCATCCTGAACCACAGCTTGATTCCTTGTGTTGGAGGAAATACGAAGACGATTGTTAGTGGGTGTAGAGAACTTTTGAGAGATTGCTCGAGCGAGTAACATCATAGCAGTTGTAAGCTTATCCTCTTGAGAATCGCCTTGTAACTCCCCTTGATATTCATCATCATAATCAACGACTGATGGAGGATGTGTGACATAGTATGGTTGTGGAGAATAAGAAGAGTTTGCATGAGAGTGTGATGAAGAAGCATTTGAATGAGAAATAAAAGCTAAAGGATCATGATTCTTGGCAGCTTTCTTTGCCCTTGATGCGAGAACATGTGGTTCAAATTGCACTAACGAATCATACAACTCATCATAAGAGACTGCAGCTCCAGTTTGATTGTGACGAATCATGGTAACATATTTGCTCCATTCTGGTTGCAAACAATTGAGAAACTTTGTATTGATTGCCACCGGTATTGGACGAACATTATTACGATCCATGATGTTCACAAGTGTTGTCAACCTTTCATGCACAGAGTCTAAAGATTCCCCTTCTTTTGCTGCAAACTTATCAAACTCATCCATAAGGCGTGAGTGTCTCACATGAGTAGTAATTTCAGATCCATGCATCAACCTTTTGATTCGTTCCCACATTTCTTTAGCATTCTTACATGCATCCACTGAATTGTATATATCATTTGGTATTGCTTAAAGAAGATAATTCATGACCCTAACATTAGCAATGTATTGCTTCTTGTTACCCTCAGTCATTTTAGACAACGGTTCAAGTATTGGTACTGTAGGATTTGTTGGATCAACAACCATGGGTCTTTGATAAGGGCCATTTTGTATCGAATTACGCATTCTTTCCCTATCTTCAAGCTTGTTATCCAAAAACCTTCTGAATCGACTTCCCATGGAATATAATTCCCCTTTTCAAGCATTGGAGGTCTTTCATTAGCTCCTAACTCAGCGAGAGTTTGTTGATTGGAGTTGGTTAAATTATTAGAAGTAGACATGTTGTATCAAATGATTTCAAAGCAAACTTGGATCGTTTTGGAGATAAAGTATTGTAATCGTGAAGTTAACGAGCAATAAAAACCTTGTCTTGTATTACACTTTGAACTTTGTTACGAAACCCAAACAATAAGATACGAAACCTCTTAATAGTGTAACGAAACCTCAAAAATGATGTTACGAAACCTCTTGACTGTGTTACGAAACCCAAACAATAAGATACGAAACCTTTGAACAATGTAACGAAACCTCAAAAATGATGTTACTAAACCTCTTGACTGTGTTACGAAACCTCTTGCCTGTGTTACGAAACCTTTAAAATAGTGTACGAAACCTCAAAACTGTAATACGAAACCTCTTATGTAACCTCCTGTTATCAAAACTGTGATACAAAACCTCTACTGTGATACGAAACCATAAATTTACAAAACCAAAACCAAGCTTTTGATACGAAACCTCTGATTTACGAAACCACAAAGAGTACGAAAGCTTCCACAGTATATGAAACCCAACGGTTACCGAAAGCTCAAGTATACGAAACCTCTTTTCGTAAATGCCAAATAAACTCTACTTTCGTACAATAACAAGAAATCCCTTACTTTCGTGAATTCGTAGCTACGAAACCTAAGAAAAACTTACTTATTTGATCTTTAACGGTTTAAAAACGATAAACTCAACGTTATCCCTTCAAATTAACAAGTTTCTATGTTACGAAAGCTAGATGTATCGTTACGAAAGTAATTCTATGGTACGAAAGCTAAGAAATGACTTACGTATGACAGTTTACGAAAGATTTCTACCTTATGAAAGCTTAAAATTGTCCTAAGAAAGTAATTTCCCGCCTAAAAACAGTTACCGAAACCTATCTTCATGTATACGAAAGCTATCAAATCTATTTTTTCGATCAATTTGAATTCAAAAACATGTAATTTTCATAATCGAGGTATTAATTCTACAATTTGATAGTTATGAAAGCTAATGTATTGCGTTTTAAGATCAAAAACACATCAAATCACAAAACTAAACCATACGAAAGCTACTGTTCATCCTTACGAAAGCTAGATCGATCGAATCTCTTGCAATTAGGCTCGATTTGATCACGAAAACCACACTAGATCTCTCCCGGCGATAGATACCACTTGTTAGATGCTATGTTTGCTAAGTAGATATCATACAAAAACTATAAGAATAAAGGAGAGGAGCTAGAGAGTATTTTCATCATTTTATAAATTTTCATTTCAAAAGGGGAAAATAGAAATGGGATGGAGTAGTGAGTGTTACAAAGACAAGACATGTATATATACTCCTCCAAGATGAGTATATATACTTATTACTAAACTATTCTATTTTCCCTAAACTTAGTCAAACCTTGGTCAACTTTACTTAACTTTGACCAAGATAGACTTTATTACATCATTACTACTAATAAAACCATAAATTAAGCTAAGAACAATTGCTAATAATAATTAACACTTTTATCGTTCCTAACATAATCATTTAAAAAGGCAGTTTTGACATTCATTTGCCATATCTCATAGTCATAGAATGCCGCTATGGCTATAAGAATCTTAATAGCTCTAATGTCAGCAACGGGTGAGAACGTATCTTCATAATCAACCCCATAAGTTTGAGTATACCCCTTTGCTACTAGATGAGCTTTATAGGTGTGTACAATGCCATCCATGTCGGTATTTTTTTTAAAGCCATTTGTTCCCAACAGTCTTATAATTAGGAGGAAGATCAATCAAGCACCAGACTTAATTATCTTTCATGGATTGCATTTTTGCATTCATATCATCAACCCACTTATCAGATTTCAAATGTAATAATGCACCTTTATAGTTAGCAGGTTCATTTATGTCACACTCCATAAATTTCCATGTTATCATATTTGACTTTTTCATACATTAGTTTGACTTTTATACGTTACATTTGAATTTGACTTAAAACCAGGAAGTTATCCCGCGTAAAACTAAAAAACACCATCGGACGTGTTTCGGCTTCAGACTTGGATTAGTCTACGTGTTATATGTATTATTTTATCATTTTAAAGTGTTACATAGTTTACGTACACATCCGTTTGCGATTCTTATGTTTTTCATGTACAATTTATGTTTTTCACGTTTTAGGTCAAACGGAACCCTGGAAACCCGTCATCTTTGCATGTAAACCCAAGATATCACCCAATATACTTTCAAGGGTCAAAACTATCGAAAATATATTCCCCTCTAGACTTATATACATGACTAGACTTTTAAAACCAAGGAATGGAGCCAAAAATTCAAATTAATCAATATCTAGATATTTACTTTTCACAAAATAACAAAACAAGACCAAATTGCCCCCCCCCCCCTTTGTCAACCAAGCCACACCATCTTCTCAACCTTGTATCCTATAGTACTAAGTCCCACGTGCATATGTTTTTATTTTATTTATGCAAGACTTGCTACTAGTCCTATGGTTCCATAAAATTTCACATGTTCTCCCTTTTTGCTTCCTATGAACTGAACCTACACACACACTTATCAAGTGTGTGTGTGTGTAAGCCTTGGATAGTCACATGACTTAAACCAAAACCCTAGCCATAGTCCT
>BQNB010044452.1:0-44882 GCA_026074375.1 Tanacetum coccineum
TCATTTTATCTTTTTTTCTTTGTATCTTATTTTTAAGATACTAAAAACTACAAAGACATCATAAGAAAACTTAGATTTTAAACTCTAAATTCAAACAAAATTATCACATATATTAATCAAAATGAAACATGAGGTCAGAGGAGATGACCGAATCCTATGTAAGGCAACAATGAAAATAAACCCATCAAACTAAAAAATACGAAAAGCAAAACTCAAAAAGAATAGAATCTATACTTAAAAGTTAAGATACCTTTTTTCCGCCATCACCTTTTTCATCAGTAACTATCATCACCGGCACAACCAACATCGACCTTTTCCATAATCCACCTAGTAGATCGTGTTAACCCACCAAGTATCAGATCAACACTTAGCAGTAGGACATTATAGAGAAGCTGCAGGAACAAAGAAAGTAAAGCAGAGATAATATTATTACCATTCAAAATCTCCCTCTTGACATCTCTATTTTCACTTTCAAACAACTACAAAACCACAAAAAAGATCATACGTTAAAAGGGAAGCAAACAAAGAAAAACTAAGAACACCAAGAGCATATTGATCTAAACATTATACACCCTAAAGAAACTCACATCAAAATGTATGAGTTTGTGTTTTTATGGTGAATGAGAGAAAGTTTATGCTTATCAGATTGGGTGTGGAGAGTTTTTATAACGAAATGAGCTGTTACAATTAATATGTTTAAATGAGTTGTTATACCTTTTGGACGACTACAAATTATAACTAATATGGTTTTATGAGCTGAATTAATATTGTGTGGTGTTACAAATCTTTCTATAACAAGAAATGTTTTGTTCTTAAAATTTTAAGACTTTTAAAATTAGAATGGGCTAAATGTTTTATAAAGTAGTAGAGATAAAGTACATTGAACTATTAAGATCACCGGTGCGCCTTCAAGTTCTACATAATCATTAATTGGTAGTAACATCATCAAATGCATTCAAACCCCTGTTTGGACACTCATTCGATTTGTGTCTCGGTTGACTACACCTATAGAATTTAGGAACTGTAGGCTTAGTATACAGATTCGATTTCGTTTATGTTAGGAATTTTGTATAATAGACTTAATTTTGTTAGTATTATAGTTAATTCTGCTAGTATAATAGTTAGTACTGGTAGAAGGTTTATCATAGTTAGTACTGGCAGTATTAAATAGTTAATACTGTTTATGTAATAGTTAAGTCTGCTTACGCAGAAATTAGTTAGAGTTAAAGATATGCATGAGATATCTTAGGAAAGGATATGCATTATCTTTATACGCATTTTGTAAAGCCCATTAAGATTTCCTTAGTCTATAAAAGGATCCCTAGGCATAGTTAATATATATAGTTCTACAGAAGATCATAGAGATCAATATAGTAATCATAGTTTGTAATCTGTAACCTAGGCAGATTCAAAGTTCAATATAAAAGTGTTTTTAATTGTGTTCTTCTTTACATTGTTGATTAAATTCCGCGTAATCAATAGTGGTTAATCATTGTTTCATCATTATTACTTTAGATTTATCTAAGGCAACAAATCCTTTACAAGCTAAAGGTTAAGATCCATTAAGCAAAGGAATCTTACAAGTGGTATCAGAGCTTGTGAGGAAACTCTGAAAAAGAAGAACTTCTTTTGAATCAGAACTACTACAAATCAAAGAGATGGCTGATCAAGATACTCCTCCACCAACAATCACTGCTATGAAGATCCCTATCATTAAGAAGGGAGAATACGATATCTGGAGTATGAGGATGAGACAATACATTTGTCACACAGATCATAATCTGTGGGATATTATTGTCAATGGAGATCTGGAAGATGAGGCTACACCTTCAGGAGAACAATCTAGTCCTCCTGTTCCTAAGACTGCAAAACAATTGGCTGCTAGAAGGAATCAAGAAAGGATTAAGAGCATCTTGCTCTTAGCAATACCTGATGAGTACCTCCTCAAGTTCCACAATGTTCCTGATGCTAAATCTTTGTGGGCTGCAATAAAATCTAGATTTGGAGGTAATGAGGAATCCAAAAAGATGCAAAAGAATGTTCTGAAACATCAGTTTGAAAATTTTGTTACTGCATCTAATGAAACTTTGGATAAGGCTTATGATAGATTTCAGAAACTCATAAGTCAACTGGAAATTCATGGAGCCTATGTATCAAAGGAAGACATTAATCAGAAGTTTTTAAGAAGTCTTCCTCCTTCTTGGAGTCAAATAGCACTGATCATGAGAAATAAGCCAGATATTGATGAGATTGATATTGATGACCTTTACAACAAACTTAGGGTTTATGAAGATGAATTGAAAAGGTCTTCAGGTTCCAACTCTGCTTCTCAGAATTTGGCTTTTCTCTCCTCTGAGAATACTGGCAGTACTAATGAAGTTAGTATTGCCAGTGGAGATTTTGGGGTTAGTACTGCTGGTGGAATTAATCAAGTTCCATCTACTCCATGTGCTCATGATGTAGCTTACTCCTTCCTTGCACAACCAACAACCAGTCCTCAACTTGAGAATGAGGATTTTCAGCAGATAGATGGAGATGACTTGGAGGAATTGGATCTTCGATGGCAGGTGGCTATGTTGACTGTCAGAGTAAAGAAGTTCATTCAGAGGACAGGAAGGAATTTGGACTTCAAAGAAAAATGACCTATTTCTCTTGATAAGTCAAAGATTGAGTGCTACAACTGTCACAAAAAAGGGCATTTTGCTAGAGAATGTAGATCTGGAAGGAATCAAGGGAGAAGATCTTATGGTGACAATGGCAGGAGCAATGCACCAACAACTGAATCTTCATCACAGGCACTGGTGGCTCAAGATGGTCTAGGAGGCTATGACTGGAGTAATGATTTTGAAGTAGAACCAGTCAACTATGCTTTGATGGCAATCTCCTCTTCAAGCTCATCAAGTTCTTCTGACAGTGAGGTACAAAAATGTTCTAAACAATGTCTTGAATCATTTAAAACTCTTCAAAAGAACTATGATACTGAAAGAGAAAAACATAACAAAGCAAAACTAGAAATCAGGGGTTATGAGATAGCCTTAGAGTCACTAGAATCTAGGATTCTTGGACATGAAAAGAATGAATTGGCTTGGGGTGAGAAATATGAATTTCAAAATTATGAGCTTAAATGTAGAGAAATAAAAATTAACAACTTAAATCTGGAATTAGAAAAGGTTGTTAAGGAAAGAGATGAGTTAAAAGATAAGATTGCAAAATGGGAAGAATCGACCAAGAATCTTGATGAAATACTTAACAGTCAAATGAGTGCTAGAGATAAAACTGGTTTAGGATATAGCACACAATTGAATGAATTAAGTAGCAATCATGAAACTGATAGTGAGAATAGTTTGAGTATCTTTGATGTTAGATCAAGTGATGAAGAGAACACATCAGAAAATGATAGATTTTCAAAGAATGGGTATAAAGCTGTTCCCCCTCCCATAACAGGGAACTTCTTAACCCCAAGAGCTGACATATCATTTGCAGGTTTAGATGAATTTGCCATTAGGAAGAAAATCATTGAGTCACAAACAACTGAGCTTAATACTAAAACAAGTGAGACTGCAGGTCAAACAAATGCTGAAAAGCCTAAGTCAGCCAGTGAGTCAGTTGTGTCTAATCCTAAGATTGACAGAGATAGAGTTATCATTGAGGATTGGAACTCAGATGATGAGGAAGAAGAGTATGAAGTGCAAACAGTTAGACCTGAGACAACCAACTTGTATTCCTTTTTCTTTCCCACTTCTTCCCGCCAATACCAAAACCTGCGCACCGTTTTTGTCCCATACTTCTCTGCAAAATCACTCAACACCCTATACTACCCATCCCAGCTTTAAAACGTCCATGTGGCAATCCTCTCATTCCCAAAGCATTTCGTTGGTGGTTGTTTCCAAGAAGCTCAAGAATTCAAGGCTGGATATGCTTTAGTCTCTCCTCCACAATAGCACACTTGTTTTATCTCTCCAAAGAAGCCAAGAGTGGAAGTCTAATATTCGGTAAATCTCCACCCTACCTCTCGAGCTCTTGTAAAATCATCACTATCATTAGTTGTTACCCCCGCCTATATTATTTTTAGTTTTTACACTTAATTAAGCTTATTTTCCAGTAATTTACAGCTTTTGCTTTGCTTTGTAACATTCCAAGTTTTAATGCATAATTAAGTTTTTAAAGTCAATTTGTAATCCCAAGGTGTTATGTTTTTGAAATTAAGTTGTTTTTTCCAATATTTCTAAAAAAAATGATCTACACAGTACGTCAAAAGCTCTCATACAGCTTGTTTACAAAACTATTTTAACTAGTGAACTTAAAAGGTTATGTTAGTAAGAGAATAATCACACAATCACTCTCAATATACCTCAGCTTATGTATGGATGATAAGCCAGTATTTGGATGGCTTATAGACTCTCACTAACTGTTTATGCAAGCTAGAGCTTGTAGATTCATTGTGTTGATCCTGTTTTGAGCAAGGGTGTGTTAAGTCTTCTTTTTCTTACATATCTATTGCAGGAAACTGCTTGTTTACTTATACAACTGTTGGTTTTAAGTTTATTCTGCTAGACTAATTCATGCTTAATTTAAGTGCTTATTAAGGATTGAAAAATTGCTTATAGTGTTTTACTTGTTATTTGTTTTTTGGTTTTTAATAAGTTTGAAATAAAAATGATTTTTGAAAAAGTTAAAGGCTGTTTTGAACAAGCAGTACTAACTCTAAGTTAGTACTGCTAGTTCATTTTTAGGACAGTACTAACTTCACACTAACAGTACTAACTCTAAGTTAGTACTGCTAGTTCATTTTTAGAACAGCATTAACTTAACACTACCAGTACTAACTCTAAGTTAGTACTGCTAGTTCATTTTCTTGGATTTCAAAGGTAGCAGTACTAACCTTAAGCTAACAGTACTAACTTTAGCCTAGCAGTACTAACTCCAAGTTAGTACTGGTAGTTAAAACTGTTAGTACTGTTGTTAGTACTGTTGTGTTTAACTTGTTAAATTTAGCTTAATTGCTTTTTGTATTTGCTTATTTAGAGTTAGTTTAGTTTATTTAACTTGTCTTAAGTTTATTTGAGCTTATTTTTGTGTTTTAGTTTAAAAGTTTTAAAGTGTTTTTGTCATTCCTAGTTTTGATTCTTGTTCTAGCTTATTCTCTTTGCTATTTTTATGTGTTTTTGCTTATTGTTATAAATTTTAGTGCCAAATCATTCCTTGTGACATCCAAACACAAATCATCAATCGTCTTGCGATTTTCCATTTCAGCCTCGTTGGGACATAACGACCCGGGAACACTCTATACTGCTTCCGGTTTCATTGGTCTCGCGGATTCTGATCCTTTTTGTGTATTTATATTTATATTTACTTATTGACACATAAAAAGAAGGGTTGGTTCGCGCGTAACCAATTTTTGGCGCCGCTGCCGGGGAGGCTTCAAAAGAATATCGCTACGTATTGACAATTTATGTTTATATCTGTGAATATATTTTTCTTTATAAAAACATAAAAAGTACAAAAATATTTTTAATTTTCTCTTATTAAGTATAATTATCATCTAAAAACAAAAGAAAAACCAAAAATATAAAAACATTTTCCATAAAAAGAAATAAAATTCATAAATTGTAAAAAAATACAAAATAATAATATTCTCAATCTGAGGTATTATCATAATTACTTCCGGTGAATTGTTGGTCCCAACTCGGAAACCAAGATTTAAAACTTGGCCTCTGTGTACTTACGATTATTCGGCTCACCTCATTCTGATTGACAAACTATTAATGTGGGTATAAGGAGGGTTGTTCCTAGAACTACGACCCGAAAAGGAGAAATAAGCTTCGCGCTATATCCTAATCCTCCGCTACTGTGGGTTTTTCTTTCTGAGAGCTACGTGAAGTAAGATCGATTATTTGGCTTAAGTGTCTATCTCTTGTCCGTTATTTTTAAAATTCGATTGTGAATATTTTTAAATCCAAAAAAAATAAAAATAGTGTAACTTCTTTTTTTTTCCATTTTGTGCTTGCGCACTCGATCTCAGTCCGTGAGCAGAATCCTCCTCACCAGAAGAACCGCCAGTTGTTATCGAACCTCTTCGTATAGTATACCCATTCAGGAAGATCCTTACCGTAGAGCCAATGGCAGACACTCGAACTATGCTCAATTGCTCAAGCACCCACCGAGGGGTAGAGACGCAATCCTTATTCCTGAAATTGTGGCGAACAATTTCGTGCTGAAGCATGGGTTAATCATTCTTGTCAGAACAAACAGTTCTTCGGTCATGCCAAGAAGACCCGCATGCTCATATACGTTACTTCTACCAGATCACATCCATATGAGGGTCCCAATGTTTCCAATTAATACGATTAAGCTTATGCTTTTTCCATTCTCTTCGATGGGAGCAGATCAGAATATGGCTAGAAAAAGAACCCCTCGTTATCAATCTTGGGGGACGATCTTTGTATCCAATCATCAACCAGTTTTTCCTCCCTCTAAAACGACGATATTCGCAATGAGATCACCAGATTTCAGCAATGGTTCGATGAATCGTTTTATGAGGCTTGGATCGTTTCAATGATCTACTTAGGGGCATGTCACACCATGGATTCTAGAATTGCATCAATTGATAACATTCTATAATGCTTTGAACATTAAATGTTCCAAGATTCATGAACTCCGCAGCAGGTGGAATCTTTTTGGACACAAATGCCTAGCGAAGGTTTAAAAATCTCGAGGCAAGTCCAATGTTCGGTCAAAACATCGAGCTAAAGCAGTTGTTGCCAACGGTAAGTAAAATCTTCCACCCAAGCTTGTTTCATCTGATGTTGCTGAACTTAAGGATATTGTCCGAGCATTGCTCTTAGTCAAGATAGAACCAAGCTTCGCTTCTGCTCAGCGCTGCACCTGTCAAAGCAGATTGAAGCTAAGTTGTGTTACTTGTGGTGGTGCCCAATCTCACCTAAAATGTCCTGCCACTTCATTGGCACGTTTATCGGGACTACTTTCTGGTATATGTCACAAGCGGCTGCAGCTACTTACAACCAAGTAAGCTCCCAATTTCCGACCTCAAATGGTTGCAATCATATTAGACTACGGTTCCACCCGTTTGAACTCTCAAGTAATATGCTAACAATTTCATCGGGGGAATAACTTTCTAAACAAAACCGGGAGAGCAATTTCAACCAAAAACAGAGGTGACAATTTTAACCAGTCCAATTTCAGTCAGAAATCAATTCATAGACCCAGGTTAATCAGTCTCCAGTTATCAAGCCCCGTTCCTCAGACACACAGGTCACAAGAACGATTTTTGACAACTACGTCAAGGACTAAATGATGCTATCATGAGAATCATGCAAAAATAACCTCCAAAACCAGGGTAAGAGCAGCCAAAAATCGAAACAAACAAATTGAACAATCAAATGGCAAATCTGACTGATATGTTGGCTAAGTTTATAACCGCCATTTCCGATTCGTACTTCAGGGGTCAGGGGTCCTCCCTGGTAACACAGTTACTAACCTTAGAGAAGACTTAAAGGTATCAACTACCCGACGCGGTGTTGCATATAAAGGACCTCTCAAATTCCTTCTTCTTCAGTGGAGAAGCAATACCGAGGTGACAATGGACCAGGGCACCCCTTCTTGTTACAAAAGTACGCACCAGCCAAACCCTCCGGTAGGTCCTGAACCAATCACAAACTCAGTTCTGAGCCCATTGTTGGCTCTGTTGGTGCTCCCGTGCCAACACTAAACCTTCAGTTTATCTTTCCTTATCCTTCGAGGCGTGTTAATGTATAGAGCCAGTTATAAAGCTAATGAACAAAAAAAAACGGACATATTCTATGAAATCTTCAAAGAGATGAGTTCGTGATTTGCTTTCCGGATGACTCTTGTTTTGATGCCCAAATTCGCTGACTCTAAGAACCTAATTGGAATAAAGAGAAACTTACTGAAGTGGCTCGAACTTCCAATGAACCTGTCTAGCTCGAAACTTCGATGAGTATGAACATTGTTCGAGCGGTCATCTTGAACAAGTTACCAGAAAACTTGGAGATCACGGCATGTTCCTGATTCCTTGTGAATTTCCTGGGAATGGTTATGATATGCTTAGATTTGCCGATCCTCGTGCATAGCATTAATCTAATGCCATTTTCAGTCTGGGAAAGCTTTACTTCCTGATCTTACTACAACTTGCATGAACTCGATCTTGCGGTTCGATCAAATTTCTAAACCAATGGGGATTGAAAAGACATCTCCGTTAAGTTGGTGTATTTCACTTTCCAGCCGGACTTTGTGGTTGTAGATTTTGAGCAGACCCCGAGTCCCTTTTAATTCTCGGGAGTGTGCTTCTTAAAACCAGTGTGCTTTGATGTTGTGCCATGGGTGTATTAACTCTTAGTAATAGGAAGTGATAAGACTATTCACTTACAATTGGGATCAGACTTCGAGATAATCGGACAATTTCACTCACATGACGGCAAACAACGATTGACGTCATTGATATAGCTCTGTGAGGAATACTCTCAAGAAAGTCATTGGTTTGACTGAATATAATCGCGTAGTGGAAATTCCACTCCGTATTATGATCCTAATTGTTGCTACTTCTTTCCTAACCCTAACTCCGTTTGGGGATAGTGATTTCTGCTTTCTCGAGAAGCCGACTCTCTTCCTTGGTTCTAGCAGATGATCCAGATTTTCCAGCATATAATCCATGTTCTACGTATGATCTGAGGGGACTTCTTATTCTAGAACCATCTTGAATAGTGAACACACTTCCCCCTCCAAGTCAAGGAATTATCTCCAGAAATCCGAACTGTGCCTTAAGGTCATTTTTTTTTTTTTGTTGGAACTAATACAGCCAATTCTTCCGTTGATGAACCTACTGGAGGTTGACATCAGGTACTGCCTCCCATCTCGAGTAGGCATTTTTGGAGGGCGACAACATGTTGCCCGTCATTATCTGCTAAAGTGTTGATGTTGAGGGAAAAATCGCTCTCTTAAGGTGCTAAAGTCCCACAAGCGAGTATCGCTTGGAACTTTTGGACATTCAGGGTATAAATACCCGTAACTTTTGTTACCACAAAGATTCTATGGAGAAGGACTATGCACCAGGGTCCAAATTCATACAGAGAGTAAATCCTAAAATCCACGATGTTATTAAAAAAGGAGGTTGAATAACTTTCGAAGCTGGTTTGATTTACCATATCTCAGACAGTCCCTGGGTTAGCCCGATACATTCGTGTACCAAAGGAGGGAGGAATGACTGTGGTAGTGAACGAGAAATGAGTTGATTCTCAACTCGTTTGGTTTCCGGTTGGCGAGTGTGGCTTTGACCTATTATATTTGTAAGTCTAAATAAGCCACTCAGAAAAGAACACTTCCCTACTACCATTCATGGACAATGCTGTGGATTAGCGGGATGAAATACTACTGTTTCTCGATAGGTTCTACGGTTATTTCCAAATCCATTGACCCCGTGATCAAGAAAAGACTACTTTTACTTGCCATACGGAACGTTTGCCTACCGTCGCATGCCTTTTGGCTTATGCAATGCTCCAGGCACGTTTCAACTGATGTATGTTAGCCATCTTTCTGACAATGGTTGAGAAGAGATGGAAGTCTTTATGAGTCGACTTCTCGTCTTTGGTGTATTCTTTCTAAACTGCCTCTCACTTTAGACCACCATGCTTTCAAAGGTGTGAAGACACCATCTTAAGTCTTAACTGGAGAGAAAGACATTTTATGGTCAAAGAGGGCATTGTCTCGGCATAAGATTCTAAGAAAGGGGATTGAGGTTGACAAAGCCAAAATCGATGTCATTGCATAATTACCTCATCCCACCACGTCAAAGGATTAGGAGTTTTCTCGGTCAGCGGTTTTTACCGGGGTTTTCATTAGGATTTCTCAAAAATATCCCGACCAATAACCATCTCCTTGTGAAGAATACTCATTATTCTTTGCCGAAGATGCATTGAGCCTTTCCAAACATTGAAAGATGACTTACGGAAGCTCCAAATCTTGATTGCTCCAAACTGGGACCTTCCATTGAGCTTATGTGCATGCAAGCGATTTCGCCATAGGTGCAGTTTTGGGCAAAGTCTGTGAAACATTTTCGCCTATCCACCTATGCTAGTAAGACTTGATTGAAGCACAAACGGAACTACACTACGACTGCAAAAAGATAGACTTGCCATAGTGTTTGCTTTCGAGAAATTCAGGTCTTACCTCATCATGAACAAAAGCCTTGTGCATACGGAAACCATTTTTTTTTTCCCCGCCTTTAAGTATCTCTTTGCAAAAAGGATGCCAGCGAGATTGCTCCACGATGGGTTCTCCTCACTCCAAGAATTTGACTTCAAAGTTATTGATACTAAAGGAGCGAGAACTCGCAGCCGTCATCTGTCAGATTGGAAAAACGTATGAAAAGTAATGATCCTAAAGTGATAATGAATTTTGCTCTTGAGACGTTTAATATGGTGAACCATTTCGGGAGATTCTTGAACCCCGTGGTTTGCCGACTTTGCATTTTACCCACGCGGGTGGATCATTTGTGAAGGGCATGTCGACCCAGCAGAAAAACAAGTTTTCAAGATGTAAACACTATTTTCTGGGACGACCCTTCTTGTTTAAATTTTGTGCGGTTCAAGTGATCAGGCGATGTGTGCACGGCAATGAGCTCTTGAGATTTCTCAGCTTGCCACAATGGACCCACGTGGGGACCATCATGGTGCAAACATCACAGCAAAAAAGATCTTTGTCTCTGGTTTCTTCTGGCCCACCATCTTTTAAGATGCCACGCAGTTTGTCAAGAACTGTGACTCGTGCCAACGTCAAGAAAAAACTTCACAACGTTGATGAGATGACCTCAAACTCCATCCAAGTTTTGTGAATTACTTTGACATTGTGGGGCAACGAACTTTATGGGCCGTTCCCGTCTTCTCGAGGGAACAAGTATATACTCGTGGCAGTCGACTATTGTCAAAATGGGGTTGAAGCGGAAAGCACTCCCCACAAGGATGCCCGAGTGTTTGCAAATTTCTGAAATCTCTCTGCGCCAGATGGGTGATCCACGTGAATCTAAGTGATCGAGGAACCCCTTTTTGTAATGACAGTTTGCAAAGGTCATGCAATAATATGAGTTACTCACCGTCTCTCCACAGCTTATCAACCTCAAGTAGTGGGCAAGTGGAAGTATCACCAATCGTGGTTGAAAGAATCCTGAAAGGACCATAGGTGAAAACCGTGCCTCCTGGTGGACAAACTAGATGATGCAATTTGGCTTTCAGCCACAGCTTACAAAAACACCCAGCGTGTGTACTCCTTACAGCTTGGGTATGGAAGGATGCCATCTTCCGATCGAGCTTGAGCACAAAGCCGTATTGGCCTTTTAAACAAGCAAAACTTCGATTCCTATAATTACGGGTGATCACCGGAAAGTTCAAACTCAATGACTTAAGTTGACTTCGTGGATCATGCCTATGAGAACTCTTTGATCTACAAGGCCAAAACAAAGAGGCTCCATGACTCCAAGATCAAAACCGTTGTTTTCAACATGGTGATCGAGTCCTCCTCTTTTAATTCCAGGATTGAAGATTTCTCGGGAAAAACTAATAATCCGTTGGAATGGCCATTTCACCATCACTAGAGTGCTTTCCGTTCGCACTGTTAGTGCTTTCTCAAGCCAACGGGCCAAATTTCAAAGTGAATGG
Source organism: Tanacetum coccineum (assembly GCA_026074375.1). Lineage (NCBI taxonomy): Eukaryota > Viridiplantae > Streptophyta > Magnoliopsida > Asterales > Asteraceae > Tanacetum > Tanacetum coccineum. Next base: position 11,688 of record BQNB010044452.1, read on the forward strand.
TCATCGCTATGCATTACTTTGGTGGATCGGTACCACATTTGTGGTAGTTCCAGATCTCCAAACTTTCCCCAAGGATCAATAAATCCTTGTGATGGGTCAAGCATCGTGACCCTAAACAAGCGCTTCGTGGGAGGCACCCCATGCTTATCCGTAGTTGTAATAAGTGTTGTTGTTGTGTAAGATAGCTTGTCTTTTCCATTACCCGTGTTTCCATGTTGTTGTTATTGTTTATTGTCCAGGATTGCCCGGATTGTGAAGACTCTCAGTTTTGTCATTCATCAAGAGTTTCACATCCTCAGCTTCATTTGGGAATCCGATATCCTAATCTTATCGACTAACGTTTTATCTTTTGGCATACCTCATAAATGGCCTTAGGATTAATGTAGTACCCTTCAAAACATCGAGGACGATGTTTAGTTCTAGTTTGGGGGGGTATCTTCGATTTGATTGTTGCCTGCAGCATTGTTACCACGTAAACCCGTTTTTACCACCAAAATACCAAAAAAAAATGAAAAAATTGAAAATTTTCAAAAATATAATAAGTGTTTTGTCACAGTTTTGCTTTTCTTTTGGGTAGAATAAGAATAATTTGATTGGTCGGCGTGTTGAGCCTAGCTAATTTCCTTTGGCAAGCATTCACGAAATTCTATAGCTTTGATATTAATATGTCTGAAGAACGAGAAATTGATAGTGTAAATATACAGTTTATGTGCAAGCAAGTTCTTTCTAAAAACTTATACTAGTAATTGTGGTTTCTTCCCGTGAATTTCTAATCCACCTAATATCGTACCCAAAAGTATTCAACTAAGTCATCGATGTTTTCAGAAAAAGCTTCAAATTTGTAACTTGAGTTTTCAAAAGCGAGATTTTATAGATGATTTAAAGGATAAATGCAATGCAGGACTATGAAATTTTGCCATTGATGCATGCGGTTGATTTGATGGAGCTAGTAAAAGATCTCTGTGTCGTGAGTATCCCACTCGCTAGCAACGAGGTGGGGTTCATACTATGACGTATTTACTTCTAGGGATCTGTTTTGTGTAGTGATATCTCACTTGGAGAAAGGTATAGGTGAGGTTCAAAAAAAAACTAAAAGGAAAAAAAAAACCAAAAAAAACTTAAATATAAAAAAAATCCTTTTTTTATGCATATATAGGAAGAAGGTGTTGATGTGATTTCCCACTACGATAGCACGGGGTGGGTTTTCAAATAAGATACATCGGTCGTTGGTTGTTGATATCCTACTCCGTTTAAACCACGAGATAGGGTTCAAACTCAGAACGCATTCCTAGGCTTTAAAGTAACTTATGATTATGATGCTTGATTATGTTGCACAAAAGTTCTAAGCTTATATCTCGTAAACTCAAGTTACGATGTCTAATAAGTTGTGCTTTGAGTCATGATGAATCTTGAATTTATGGCCTATGAAAATAAGTTTGTCTATGGTTAATTAAATTGAGCACAACATTCAATCGTATATCCTTGTGGAGTTGAAAATTCACAAGTCATAAGTATGAGGGCTTTAAACATATGATTATATCGGGACAATGATCTTGTTTAATTGCTTAGCTTGGAACTTGTGAAAAATCGAGGACGATGAATTTATCCGTCAGGACATCCATAGATCACTCTACGGACGCTTCTCATTCTATGATCCCAGTGTTAATAAATAAAGAAAGTCAAACTTGTTAAAAAATGAGAAAATCCAAAAATATTAGTTGTAGTTAGTATAAATTCAGAAAATGGTGAAAACGGGGCATACATGTTTACTTCATAACATTGCGTGAGGACACGCAATACCTTAGTTTGGGGGATTTGATATGTGCTTAATTACACATATCTTTTACCTTTAAAAACGAGCTACAATAACCAAAAACGGACTCAAAATGCCAAGTATATGCTTGTTTTGCTAATTATATTGTGCAGGAACGGATATCTCACAAAAAGACGGAAAACCAATCAAAAAGCGACAAAATAGGACACGGGATGGAAAAGTGTGTGGAGACAAAGCCAAATCAAAGTAAAGTCTACTCCGAGAAGAAAAAGCAAAGAAAAATATAACCGCAGGGGCTGAAAATGCCAATTGGGAAACTTCATTTATGAAAGAAAGAAAATGGGAAAAAGAGAATGACAAGAGGAAAGATGTGGGTGGGGCCTTTTAGTACCACAATCCAAAACATTCCCTTATTCATCTTCAAACTCTCTCTGTAAATCCAACTTGTATACCTTTTCTTTCCCAATCTTCCCGGCCACATACAAAACAGCCAGCACCGGTTTTTGCTCCCATACTTATCTGCAAAATCACTCAACACCCTACTATACCCATCCTAGCTTTATAAAGTCCATGTTGGCAATCCTCTCCATTCCCAAATGCATTCGATTGGTGAGATTGTTCCAATGAAGCTCAAATGAATTCAATAGGCTTGGGATTTGCTTTAGTCTCTCCTCACACACTAGCACACTTGGTTTTATCTATCTCAAAAGAAGCACAAGATGGAAGTCCAATACTTCGGCTATATATATAGAGCTTCTTGTAAATCATCACTATCTATCTAGTTAGTTTTTAGTTTTTAATTTAACTTAAGCTTATTTTCAGTCATTTACAGCTTTTGCTTTCAGCTTTGTAACATTTCCAAGTTTTAATGCAAATTTGAGTTTTTAAAGTCACTTTGTAATCCCAAGTGTTATGTTTCTGAATTAAGTTGTTTTATGTTCAAAAGCTCTCAATACAGCTTGTTTACAAACTATTTTAACTAAGTGAACTTAAAAGGTTAAGTAGTTAAGAGAATATCACACCAATCACTCTCAAATATACCTCAGCTTATGTTATGGATGATAAGCCAGTTTTGGATGGGCTTATAGACTCTCACTAGCTTGTTTTATGCAAGCTAGAGCTTGTAGATTCATTGTTTGACCCTGTTTTGAGCAAGGGTGTAGTAAGTCTCTCTTTTTCTTACTTATCTATTGCAGAACTGCTAGTTTACTTAATACAACTGTTGGTTTTAAGTTTATACTGCTAGACTAATTCATGCTTATTTTTGTTGCTTATTATGATTGAAATTGCCTTTTAAGGGTTCTTTCGTTTGTTATCTGATAATCTGTTTTTAATAAGTTTGAAATAAAAATGATTTTTGAAAAAGTTAAAGGCTGTTTTGAACAAGCAGTACTAACTCTAAGTTAGTACTGCTAGTTCATTTTTAGGACAGTACTAACTTCACACTAACAGTACTAACTCTAAGTTAGTACTGCTAGTTCACTTTTGGAACTTAGCATTTACTTAACCACTACAGTACTAAACTCTTAGTTAGTACTGCTGTTCATTTTCTTTGGGATTTCAAAGTTAGCAGTACTAATTAACATACAGTACTAACTTTAGTCCTAGCAGTACTAAACACCATGTTAGTACTGGTTGTTAAATAACTGTTAGTACTGTTTGTTAGTATGTGTGTTTAACTTGTTAAAGTTTAGCTTAATTGTTTTTGTATTTGCTTATTTAGAGTTAGTTTAGTTAATTTATCTTGTCTTAGTTTATTTGAGCTTATTTTTTGTGTTTTAGTTTAAAGTTTGTAAAGTGATTTTGTCCTTCCTATGTTTTGATTCTTGTTATCTAGCTTATTATCTTTGTATTTTTATGTGTTTTTGCTTATGTATAAATTTTAGTGCCAAATCATTCCTTGTGCATCCAAACAACAATTTCATCAATCGTCTTGCGATTTTCCATTTTAGCCTCGTTGGGACATAACGACCCGGGAACACTCTATACTGCTTCCGGTTTCATTGGTCTCGCGATTTGATCCTTTTTGTGTATTTTATATTTATAATTAACTTATTGACACATAAAAGAAGGGTTGGTTTGCGCTGTGACCAAGTACTCTGGTTAAAATGGATTAGGGTTTGGCACACAATGGATGTTTTGAGTAATAATAATCTGAAACTGGAAGTGAGACAGTTTGCTGTTTTTGAGGTTAAGTCTAGTGATGTAGAGAGCACAATAGCAAATAATTGGTTCACTTAAGCTATGAGTATCATACCATTCCCCTCTCTAAGTTACAGGGAACTTAACACTAAGAGATGATATAGCATTTGCAGGACTAGTATGAGTTTGCTTTTAGAAATAAAATCATAGTGTCTAAGACTTCTATTTAAATATCTAGGGGACTGTTGGTTCCACATTGAAGCAAATATAATAATAACCTAAGGCTGGTAATGATACAGTGTGTGTCTAAATCCAAATGATCTAATAGGATTGATGTTCATCAGTGAGGCTTAGACTCAGTGATGAGGTTGATGTGTGTGCTGGTCAATACTGTTAGTTTGTTAAGCCTAATGTGACTCAAGCTATTAGGAGTTAAGCTGATAAATGTGGTCAAAACTTCACAAAATCAAGGGATGGTTTTTAAGAAATTACATAATATAATAAAGCTTGTTGTTTGTAATAAGCTTGACATTTGATTAAAGACTGTGATTTCTATAAGAAGTCTGAACTAGGGTTACGATGTGGTCAATACGGGAGAGTGGCAAGAAGGTTAATCACCAAAACTTTTCAAAAAATTTGGATACTACCTCATGCAAAAAGGACTTTAACCATCAGCATATCTACCAGAGCAGGTTTAGTTAATACTGATAGATCAAATGTTAGTACTGCTAGGTCTATTAGTGCTGTTAGGCCTGTTAGTACTGCTAGGTCATTAGCCTCAAAAATAGCACAATCTAATAGTGTTATTAGACCATATCACCCAAGATTGGACATTGTAGAACCAAAATCTCAAAACTCACCAATAGAGGTCTTACTTCACCCAACCAGTTTATAGACCCAAGGACTTAAAACCTAATGTGAAAACTTTTGGGGTTAATAACATGACTACTGTTGGGACAAGGGCAGTAGTTAGTAAGGGTAAGGTGGAAAATGTCCTTAAGAAGGCTAAATGGGTATGGAGGCCAAAGATGAATTACCAGGATCATGTGTACAAATATAATGGCTCTTACATGCTCAAGAAGTTTGAGTATGTAGACCCAAAAGGGATTTCCAAGTCAGTATTGACTTGGATCCCTAAGAGATACTAATTCTCTTACCTTTTGTGCAGGGCAATCCAGAGATCTTGTTACAGGATCATGCAGTGGTGGATAGTGGTTGCTCTAGCCATATGACTGGCAACAAAGCTTATCTTTCAGACTATGAAGATTTCAATGGAGGCTTTGTGGCTTTTGGAAGTGATCCCAAAGGAGGTAAAATAACGGGTAAAGGTAAAATCAAAACTGCTAATTTAGACTTTGATGATGTTTACTTTGTAGATGAACTTAAGTTTAATCTTTTCTCTGTCTCACAAATGTGTGACAAGAAAAATAGTGTCCTTTTTACTGAGTCCGAATGCCTTATCTTGTCTCCTTTGATGAAAGGCAAGTTGTTCTTAGAGCCCCTAGAAAAGATGATGTGTACAGCTTGGATTTAAAGAACATTGTTCCTTCTGGAGGTATAACTTGTTTATATGAAAATGCCAACAGCAGATTGAGTCTAAATTAATGGCACAGGGATTAGAGTCTAAAGTGCAATTTCAAAAATATAAATAAACTTGTTAAAGGTCACCTAGTTAGAGGTTTACCTTCAAAAGTTTTTGTAAATGACCCACTTGTGTTGCCTGCAAGAAGGGGTAAGCAACTAAGGCCTCCTTGTAAGCAAAGTTAGATAGATTATCAGAGCAGCCTCCTAGAATTACTTCATATGGACTTATTTGGGACCTGTCTCTATAGAAAGCATCAACAAGAAAAGGTACTGCTTGGTTGTGACTGATGATTTCAGCAAATTTAGTTGGGTATTTTTCTTAGCTACCAAGGATGAAACATCTGAAATCCTTTGTAATCTTTTATAGGCTAGAAAACAATTGAATCATAATGTTAAAATCATTAGATATGATAATGGGACAGAGTTTAAGAAGAACTATGTTATGAATGAATTATGTGCTAAGAAAGGAATCAAAAGGGAGTTTAGTGTAGCTAGAACTCCACAGCAGAATGGTGTTGTAGAAAGGAAAAATAGGACCCTAATTGAGGCAACTAGAACTACGTTAGCAGACTCACTTTTACTTATCCCATTTTGGGCAGAGGCCGTTAATACTGCTTGTTATGTACTGAATAGGGTATTAGTGACTAAACCTCAAAATAAGACAACCCTATGAATATAATAGGTAAATACTAGTATAGTTTATGAGACCTTTTGTGCCCTTGACATATTTTGAAACACCTTAGATTTCTTAGGCAAATTTGATGGGAAATCTGATGAAGGTGATTTGCTTGGATCTCTACTCTAGTAAAGCATTTAAGATATACATTCAAAGGAACCCAAACGGGTAGAGGAGGAATCCGCATATTAATTTTCTTGAAGATAACCAAATGTGGCAAGAATGGTCATATTGGATGTTTGATCTGATTTTTCACCATTCAAATGAATTAATATTTTGTTTAGTGTAGATATCTGGTTTTTATTGTACTGAGGTAACCAAGATTCTTTTGTTGCAGGTTCATCAGGAAAAGTATAAAGGAACCTACTCACGGATACATACTGCTTCTACTACAACCTCATAGGACAAGGATTCTAGTAAAGGATGTTGTTCAGGATGCACAAGAACAACCTTCTGAAAATGCTTCTCCAGATAAGGATATACAAGATTCAGAAGATGTTTTTGATAAGGAAGGACAACATCAGAAGCCAAAAGATGAACAAGTCTGGCAAGATAAACTTGAGATGATGGCTACTCAAGAATTGGTTGCTAATGCTATGAATGATGAATCAAGACAAGCCTTTGAAGAAGAAAAGAGGAGAATTGCAGCTCAAAAGAAGGCAGCTCAAGCTACCAGTACTAACCAACTTAGTACTGATAGATCATTTGTTAGTACTGATAGGTCTAACACACCCAATGTTAGTGCTGCTAGTACTTCCACAGGTGCAAATGCTGATAAATCATCATTTGTCTATCTTGGAGGCAAAATACCTATTGATGCATCTACTCTCTCTAATGCTGATTTACCCATTGATCCAAATATGCCTGACAAGTATATTTTCTTTTGAACTTTTTCATGGAAATGGATAACCTAATATTTATCAGTATTCGTGTTTACGATAAAGAATCTTTGGGGTTACGTTTGTAACAATATGTATGCCTAAAAAGGGTATTGAAAATATTTTATATTAATTATCCAAAAAACCCCTTTAGTTGTGAGTTCTTTGATACTAAACACTCGTATATTGGTTTGTTTACTGGTTTGACAAAAATTAGTTAAATTTGTTCGTGTATAAGATTATGTATCAGTCGAGTCTTTTACAATTAGGATGTGTTATAAATATGTGTTACAAAAATTAGTGTGTCTTTATAAATCTAGCAAAAATGTGTCACGAAAATTAGGATGTGTCACAAACATTTATAAAAAAATTTAGTGTGTCACTATGTAACACCCCCAAAAATGCGTGTCGCAGCGGAAGTATGTCCAGGCGGTTACTTCATAATACACAGCGCTAGATACAAGATAACTACCCCTAAATGTGTCGTTTGAAAAGTAATCTCGTTGATTTTCTGAAATTGATATAATAGTTGTCCCATAATTGCACCACAATGAAAAGCTTGAATGTATAGACTCCGATGCACTTCAAGTAAGTCAAGTATCTATATCACCTGAGAAAAACATGCTTAAAAAGTGTCAACATTAAAGTTGGTGAGTTCATAGATTTGTTTAAGTATAAATGCTTAACCAAAGTTCTATCAAGTGTGTATGACCATTTAAAATCCTTAAATGTCCTTCCAAAATGCATGTATGATTTTTAGAAATCAAATAGTTGTAAAGTATGCATGACCATTTCAATCCACAAATAGTCACAAAAATGTACGTATGAGCGTTGTACCGCAATTGTTCTAAGCTGTATGATATCTACATATATATCCCAAAATGTTTCAAGTATGTATTGCACTTTATTCAATGCTCGTATATATCTTGTGAGTATAAAAACAATGATTACTATTACTTATGTTCATGAAAACTGCGACGTAGACTTGTATGTATGCCACTTTATTCAAGGCACAGTAAGAGTGTACCCATCGTAGGTGTTCCCTCCAAGAACACCCGGATTAGTGAACATAATATGCACCCATCATAGGTGTCCCTCCAAGAACACTCGGGATTATTGAAATCAATATGTACCCATCTTTGGTGTACCTCCAAGAACAACCGGGATGTTGAAATATCCATGTGTATGTAATTGTTGGCCTTGAAGACTCAACCAATCATATTCCGACATGTTATAATGTTCGTTTGCCCAGTGATAGCTAATCACCCGAACAGGGATTGTCAATCCCGAATAGATCTATTTCATAACATTCGCGCTCACCCTCCAAGTGATTTACAGTTCATGCAACCTAAGCTAATCCGTAATCATAAAAGTATAGTATGTGTTTTCGTTCAAAAATTAAGCCAAGTACTGTATCTCCTCGCGAGATATATAAATAAGTATGTAAACCAAACAGGTAATCAACCATGTAATGATTTGTAAACAAGCATGTTCTCACCCAAAAATATATGTTAAAAACAGTAAAAATAGGGCTATAAACTCACAATATCCTTTAAAAACAATCAGTTGTTATAAGATAACCGAGTAAGTATAAGAGTTGTAGACAAGATGTATCACCTCGTGGGTTTATGAAACATTCAATGATTGAAAAAGCGAGGTTATGAAATCACATTGATGTTGTAGAACGATTTGCAGAACTGCACATATTAATCACAGCACAAACGGAAACCAGAATGGCTCGACCAAGAAGTTACAGCTTAACTTAACTGCTAAGTCCCACTAGCCTAGGATAATGAATTTGGGTTTCTCGATGAATAGATCAACGCGACAGTTGTTAATATTTAGATTTAAAAGTTGTAATAGTTTGTGGTTGGTTATAATATTAATTAAAGTAAACGCACGTGTGTAATATATTCCTTATATATTACATATAAAAATTAACCGCTTATATAAATCGTTCCGTGAGTTTATATACATTTACAAACAACTGAAAGATTAATGTGTGTATTTAATGTTTTGCATGTATTATATAATAGTGTGGAGTAAAAATAATTAAACCAATTAGTTTGACTCGTTTTCTGAAATCACCAATTAATTAAATAAAAGTTCTTGTATAACGTAATCGTACGTTTTAGCTTACAATTTAAGTTAAACGATGTTCTAATGCTTTACAACTTATTATTATGTTATCTTCTAGCTGACATTTATAAAATTACAAATAATTTTTATAATTCAATTTCGTTTCCTTGTCGAGTCGAGTCTAATATAGTTATCTCATTGTTAAAGTATAGTTATTCGTTCGTTTAGATCCGGTTATTGTTTAATACAGATTATTTAATCTTAAATATAATTTAGTCCCTTTTATCGGTTTCTAAAATAATAGAAACTTTAGTAAAACATTACTACATATAAAAATTTATATAAAATTTCGTCATGACTTTCCGGTTATATTAATCAAAAAACCATTTTAAATATAATCAACGTTTACCATATTTATAAACCTAATGTTTTTCTTTTCCCATTTGTAAATGACCGCCGCGTTGCACATATCTAGTGGTTTTAAATATATTATTAGATATATATTTATACTAACAAATTAATAAACTACCTATATTATTTAACCATTAACCACCATTTTAGATTCGATTTATAATTCATAAAGTTCTGTAGTTATTTTTATTAGTCAAGTGTATAAACCAACGACCCTTGTTCTTTCGCTAAACCAAACGCATCCTTTGTTGTCTTCTCTAAACCCAAACGCACCCCGTGGTGCTTATTTGAAACCCAAACACACTCCTTGTGTGTTTCTGTTATCCCAAACACACCCTATACGTCAAACTTCCAACCAAAACGCATCCTTTGTTGTCTTCTCTAAACAAACGCACCCGTGGGGCCTCATTTGAAACCCAAACACACTCTTGTGTGTTTCTGTTATCCCAAACACACCCTATACGTCAAACTGTCCAACCAAACGCACCTTTAGTGCTTGGTTGCCAAACCAAACGCACCTTTGGTGCTTGTCTTTAATACCAAACGCACCCTTATTGCATTTACACAGCCAAACGCACCCGTGGTGTTTTTCTACTAAACCAATGCCCACCATAAAATTGTTTCTTTATCCATCCTAGCAAACTATTCTGTTTTAACCAAAAGCCAAAACAGACCTTGTGCAATTTTGCATAACCATAAGCCACCTTTGTGATCTTTATCAACACCAAACGCACCCGTGTGTGGTAACAGTCAACCAAGCGCACCCTTGTGGGTGGGCTGTTAAGCCAAACGCACCCTTGTGGGATGTTTTAACAGCCAAACGCACCCTATGGGCTGTTTAACAGCCAAACGCGCCCTCTCGGGGTGTATACCACAAAACCAAATGCACCCTTCGCTGGTGGTTCGACCCGACACCCCACGCACCCTTGTGGGTCATGGCGGTTGTCCAAAACAAACACCCATTTCGGGTTTAGCACACGAAAAACAACACACCCTTGTGGTGTTAATCTATAAACCAACGGCTACCCTTTGTGCGAATTAAAAACCAAATGCCCCTCGGTGGGGCTGAGGTGGCTGGTGGTGAGGGTCGCGGTGGCTGTCCAACCGAAACGCACCTGGGTAGGTGTATGAAACCAAACCCACTTGTGGTGTCGAAACCACACGACTCTTGGTGGTGGTTTAAACCGAAGCAAGCACCCTTTTTGGTGCTGTTACAACCAACCGAACGCACCCTTGTTGGTGGCAACGGTGGTGATGATGACGTGGAGGTGGTGGTGACGAGGTGGCGCGTGGCGGCGAGTGGCCTTGGGTGGATCCGGATAGATATGGTCAAGAGGTGTTATTTTGGATTCGGCCGGAAAAGTCCGCCGGAAAAGTTTTCTGGCGGCGGCGGCGTGGTGGCCGGCGGCGGTGGCTGGCCGGAGGGGGGGCTGCCGGACATGGAGAGAAGAGAGGGAGAGTGTGTGTTTATTTGTTATAAAAATGAAATGAAAAGATATAAAAGTTTTATTTATAATAAAACTTTAAAAATAAATGACAAGTTAATAATATTTGAGGGGAGTACTTGTGTAAATATCTTATGTAGTTTTTTATAACTTCCGGTTCGGGACTCGTTTGAACCACTTATCGGATGATTCAAAATACGAAACTTGCGCCATTGTTTTTCAAATCACTTTTCTGATAAAAATGAGTATTTACTTGATAATATTTCATAATTATTTTTATAACATTTATAAAAATGTTCATTAATTTAGTTAGTTACTCAGTTTAAAATAAAATTGAATTTTTAGCCGGATATTCGCAGTTATCAATCATGTTAAAATAGTAAAATATTAAATGATTTTATTTAATATTCTTATTAAATAAATGTGATATTAAAAATTAATATTTAATTATTTTTGTGTGTCGGTACCCGTTGTGTGCAGTTTTCAAAACTTTGTGAGGCTGTTTTTGCCCTCTTCTGCTTGTTTTCAAGTCTCGGGTAAAACTGAAAAGTTGTCAGGAATGTCGTTTTACATCAAATTGCTTTAGAGTCCGAGTTGTGAAAACATGATTTAGTGGTTCGTTTTTGATACGTCAACTATTAATTAATATATATATTTTTCGTTTTCAAGAACAAATAAGTTAATAATAACTTCACTTTGGGAAAATATAAATAATAAATATGATTTATTATTTGGAAATATGTGTTCGATAATTCTTACCGGTCACGCGTATTGTGTTTCGAGACAAATAAAGGACAAAAGTTAAAAGTAATTCAGGACTCAAAAAGTCAAAGGGTAAAATCGTTATTCAAAATTTCGAAAATTCTCGGATGTCACAGTACCTACCCCTTAAAGAAATCTCGTCCCGAGATTAAATTTGTGTTATCCGATTGTGTGACCAAGGAAAGATTTAAGGTTTAATAAACTCGTTCTAAACAAGACGCTGATAACTTTATTCAGCAAAATTCGGTGTTTCTACACTTCTTAATCTACCAAAATTTTTGGCTAGGTTGTCCAGGGATAATTTATATATCAAATGGGTATCTTAAAACATATTATTGCAGATCTTATGACTGGTATAACCGCGTTATAGGGAAAGTCTCATTATAGTGAAAACCTCAAGAAGAAAGTATAGTCGTGTGAGTATGTTTGTATAAGTTTCTAAATGTCCGAGGACGGAGTCTCGTTTCTGCCATCTGTAAGGTTCGATGATTTACATCAACGTGGCTTATGGATGTAAGTACCCAACTTACTTGGCAGTACTAAATAGTATCATGACTTAAATTGGTGTACTATTCGTCTGCAATGAGTAATTCAACTAAATACTATATCGACATATGCTTATCTTGTTTAAGGTGGGTTTCATCACTTAGTTGATAAAGTTTGTACAATCTGGGACCACTCCAGGACCCAACAACAGCAACCATAATGACAATAACCGTAACAGATGGTGATGGAATATTCTACCCAGTTTGTGCTTATTTAGAGATGGAATCAACTCCTATTTGTTAAGTGTGCCAGTCTGTTAGTTTCCACGAACAGTTCTTAGTGATCGCGAGGATTAGCACGGAAAAAGTAATTAACTTAAGACATGAGATCGATAGTTCCGAATGAGGCCTTATGATTTAAGAGAATTTTGGCTGAGTGGTAAGACACGATAGTGTTTCTAGACCTTTTTATGGATTCTGGTGATATGAGTTCAGGTTCTTACTCGTGTCATATCGGATTCCTATTAAGCCCATCTTTTTTATTTCATTATTTGCATAAAGAAGGCGTCCCAATTTATTGTAAATTATGGATTTGATAAACTTTTATGGTTCGGGGAATTACAATTTCTTTATTAACTGAAGAGGCGTTCCCATCTTTCAAATAGAGATTATATCATTCTATTAATATTCTCGGATGCAATACGCGTTACTCGACATAACTTCAAAGGGTTGACATGTCGAGGCATGTGCTCTATTGAGTATGGTGACGAGTTGTTTAAATCTCGTCTTCTGAGAGGGGGAGCCAAACTATAGAGAAATCGACCTAGAGTCAAGATAGGTCATTGAGTACTCGGTTAAAGAAACCAGGTTAAAAGTCTTTATGAACGAGTCAATCAATAGCATTATCATATAAATCTCCTATACAAGTCTCGCCCATACAAGACTTGTAATATTAGATTTATAATAATCATGTAAAACAGATCTGTTGACGGGCTTTGATAAACATATGCAATTATCATTTTCACTCCCATATTTACAAGTCCCGCCCATACAACACTTGTAATACTTTAGATTCATACATAATTCCATGTAACAAATTTATCGACGGTCTCCGTGTATTAATTATAGTTTAAAGCTATGAAGCAAAAAAATAATAGCCTTAGCGACCCATTGTTTAACTTACAATATCTGAGAACGAAATGAGACCATTTGAATCACAATGTCTGAGGTATAATTGAGCACCATTGTGCAATCAAATGTCTTAAGAAAATGCTCTGGTATTTATATAAATAACTCTTATATAAATAAACGTGGATATACGAAAAGATGTAAAGATATATAATTAACATATATGTATATCATGGTAAGCACTTAATGGTAACAAGTAAACCTAAGCAGGTAAGCAGTAGTGTGTATGCACTTTGAAAAAAGTTTGTTGTGATGCACATATTTGCGAAAACGGTTTAGTCTAGGGTAAAATATGCAACTAGATTCTCTATACCAGTGCTCTGATACCAATCTGTAACACCCCAAAAATGACGTGTCGCAGGGAAGTATGTTCCGGGGCGTTACTTCATAATACACAGCGCTAGATACAAGAGAACGACCCCTAAATGTGTCGTTTGAAAAGTAATCTCGTTGATTTTCTGAAATTGATATAATAGTTGTCCCATAATTGCACCACAATGAAAAACTTGAATGTATAGACTCCAATGCACTTCAAGTAAGCCAAGTATCTATATCACCTGAGAAAAACATGCTTAAAAAGTGTCAACATTAAAGTTGGTGAGTTCATAGATTTGTTTAAGTATAAATGCTGAACCAAAGTTCTGTCGAGTGTGTATGACCATTTAAAATCCTTAAATGCCCTTCCAAAATGTATGTATGACTTTTTGAAATCAAATAGGTTGTTAAAGTTATGCTTGACAATTCAATCCCAAATAGTCACAAAAATGTTCGTTGATCGTTGTACCAGCAATTGTTTCCCAAAAATAAAAAAAAAGCATGTATGATATTTATATATATATCACCAAAATGTTTCAAGTATGTATTGCCACTTTATTCAAGGCACAGTAAATATCCATGTGAGTATAAAACAATGATTACAATTACTCTAAGTTCATGAAACTGCGACGTAGACTTGTATGTATGCCACTTTATTCAAGGACAGTAGAGTGTACCCATCGTAGGTGTTCCCTCCAACAACACCCGGGCATTAATGAACATAATATGTACCCATCATAGGTGTCCCCACCAAGAACACCCGGGCATTAATGAAAATAATATGTACCCGTCATAGGTGTCCCCTCCAAGAACACCCGGCCATTTATGGGAATATCCCATGTGTATGTATGTTGGCCTTGAGCTAACATCGGTATCCGAGATGTTATAACGTTCGTTTGCCAGTGAATAGCTATTCTCCCGAACGGGATTGTAATCCCGAATGATCGGATTTTCATATCATGCGCGCTACCGTCCCATGTGATTTAAGTTCAATGCAAACCTAAGCTAATCCGTATCATAAAAGTATAGTATGTGTTTTCGTTCAAAAATTAAGCCAAGTACTGTTTCTCCTCGCAAGTATATAAATGAGTATGTAACTAACAGGTAATCAACCATTAATGCATTTGTAAACAGCATGTCTCACCCAAAAAATATGTAAACCAGTAAACTGGGGCTATAAACTCACAATATCCTTTAAAAACAATCACGTTGTTATAAGATAACCGAGTAAGTATAAGAGTTTGTAGACAAGCATGTATCCCCCTCGCGGGTTTATAAACATTCAAAAGATTGAAAAGCGAGGTTATGAAACTCACATTGATGTTGTAGAACGATTTGCAGAACTGCACATATTAATCACAGCACAAACGGAAACCAGAACGGCTCGACCAAGAAGTTGCAGCTTAACTTAACTGCTAAGTCCCACTAGCCTAGGATAATGAATTTGGGTTTCCCGATGAATAGACACATCAACGCGACACGTTGATAAAGATTTAGATTTAAAGTTGTAATAGTTTGGTGGTTGGTTAAATAAAATAAATCGAAAAGTAACGCAACGTGTGTAATATATTCCTTATATATTACATATAAAAATAAACCCTTATATAACTCGTACCGTGAGTTATATAACAATTACAAACAATCCGAAGATTAATGTGACGTATATAATGCTTTGCAAGTATTATATAATAAGTGAGAGTAAATAATTAAACCAATTTTTGTTGATCGTTTTCTGAAATCACCACTTAATTAAATAAAAAGTTCTTGTATAAACGTAATCGTTTTTAAGATTACCAATTAAGTTAAACGATGTTTATAAAGCTTTTACAACAATTATTATGTTATCTTTATTCTGGACAATTATAAATATAATATATTTATAATTATATTTCGTTTCCTCTTCGTGTCCGTGTTCTAAGATAGTTATCTCGATTGTAAAAGTATAGTTTTTCGTTCGGTTTATCGGTTATTGTTATAAAATTATTATATCTTTAAATGTAATTTAGTCCCTTTTATCGGTTTCTAAATAATAGAAACTTTAGTTAAAACATTACTACTTATAAAAATTATATATCACTTCGTCATGACCTTCCGGTATATATATCGTTTCCTCCCATATTTATAAACCTAATGTTTTTTTTCCTTTTTTAAACAAACCGCGCGTAGCAAAATATCTATGGTTTAAATTCTATTTATATATTTATATATAACTAAACAAATTAATTAAATACACCATTATTTATTTAAACATTACCCACCATTTTTAGTTCCCGATTTATTATTCATAATAGTTCTCGTGTTATATTATAGTTCAAGTGTATAACCAAACGAACACCTTTTGTTTTGTTAACAAAGCGCATCATTTGTTGTTTCTCTAAACCCAACGCACCCATGGTGCTTATTTCAACCAAACAACTCTTGTGTGTTTCTGTTATCAAACGCACCCTATACGTCCAAACTGTCCAACCAACGCACCTTTAGTGCTTTGCTGCCAAACCAAACGCACCTTTGGTGCTTGTCTTTAATACCAAATGCACCCTTATTGCATTGCACCCCGTGGTGTTTTTCTACTAAACAAAACGCACCCTAATTGTTTCTATATCCACCAAACGCACCTTAATCTATTTTAAACCAAAACCAAACATACCCCTTGTGCAATTCTGCATAACCAAAACGCACTTCTTTTGATTTAAATCAAACACCAAATGACACCCGTGTGCCGTTTACAGCCAACCAAGCGCACCCTTGTGGGTGGGCTGTTAAGCCAAACGCACCCTTGTGGCTGTTTTAACAGCCAAACGCAGCCTATGGGCTGTTTAACAGCCAAACGCGCCCTCTCGGGGTGTATACCACAAAATAATTGCAACCCTTCGCTTGGTGGTTTTTATGACCCGACACCCACGTACCCTTGTCGGGTCGTGGGGCTTGTCTCAGACAATCACCATTTCGGGTTTAGACACGAAAACAACACACCCTTGTGGTGTTAATATATAAACCAACGCACCCTTTGTGCCGAATCAAAAACCAAACGCCCCTCGGTGGTGGCTGAGGTGGCGGTGGTGAGGGGGTCGCGGTGGCTGTCCACCGAACGCACCCTGGGTGGTGATATGAAACCAAACCCACCCTTGTGGTGGCTCGAAACCACACGCACCCTTGGTGGTGGTTTACCACCGAAGCCAACGCATCCTTTTTTGTGGCTGTTACAACCAATCGAACGCACCCTTGATGGTGGCAGCGGTGGTGATGATGACGTGGGGGTGGTGGGGACGAGGTGGCGCGTGGCGACGAGTGGCCTTGGGGATCGGATAGATCGGGTCATGAGGAGTATTTTTGGATTCGGCCGAAAAAGTTCGCCGAAAAAGTTTTCCGGCGGCGGCGCGCGTGGTGGCCGGCGGCAGTGGCTGGCCGGAGGAGGGGGGTTGCCGAACATGGGAGAGAAGAGAGGGAGAGTGTGTTTATTTGTTATAAAAATGAAATGAAAAGATATAAAAGTTTTATTTATAATAAAACTTTAAAAATAAATGACAAGTTAATAATAGTTGAGGGTTACTTGTGTAAATATCTAATGTAGTTTTTATAACTTCCGGTTCGGGACTCGTTTGAACCACTTATCGGATGATTCAAAATACGAAACTTGCGCCATTGTTTTCCAAATCACTTTTCTGATAAAAATGAGTATTTACTTGATAATATTTCATAATTATTTTTATAACATTTATAAAAATGTTCGTTATTTATTTAGTTACTCAGTTAAATAAAAATAAAATTTTAGCTCGGATATTCGCGTTATCAACAATGCTTAAATAAGTAAAATATTAAATGATTTTATTTAATATTTTTATTAAATAAATAGTGATAATTAAAAATAAATTTAATTATTCTTGTGTGTCGGTACCCGTTGTGTGCAGTTTTCAAAACTTTGCGAGGCTGTTTTTGCCCTCTTCTGCTTGTTTTCAAGTCTCGGGTAAAACTAAAAAGTTGTCAGGAATGTCGTTTTACATCAAATTGCTTTAGAGTCCGATTTGTGAAAACATGATTTACTGGTTCGTTTTTGATACGTCAACTATTTATTATTTTTATCTTTTTGTTTCAGCCAAATAAGTTAAAAATAACTTCCACTTGGGAAATATAATAATAAATATGATTTATTATTTGAAATATGTTCTGAAAATTTTACCGGTCACGCGGTAATTGTTTTTACGAGACAATAAAAGACCAAAAGTCAAAAAGTCAAGTCAGACCCAAAAAGTCAAAGGGTAAAATCGTCATTCGAAATTTCAAAAATTCTCGGATGTTACACACTAGATATGCACAAAAAAAATTAATGTAATAAACGTGTGGCACTATAAATGTATTAAAATTTTGTAATGTGTCACTATAAATTTACTAAAATTTAATTGTGTCACTATATGTAATTAACGTGTGCCACTATAAATGTATTAAAATTTTGTAATGTGTCACTATAAATGTACAGAAGCTTATGCATGCTAGGTTATATTTCCCCCTTGGCGGCAATTCTTAACCAACAGTATCTTTGAATTAACGTTATTATGTATCGTGAAGAACTGTAATTGATTGTGAGAAGGAAGGAGGTATAGAGTTGATGGAACATAAAGAAGCAATGAAAGATTTGTATGTGTAAGATGTATATGGAAGTTTTTTGTTATTGAAAGTTTTGTATATATTTTAATTTTTTTTTTTTTTGTTACTGTGCATGAGTGATATTGTTGTTTATGGATGTTTTAAAAACAATGTGTATTAGTTTGGTTTCTGGGTTTGTGTATACATTTTGATAATGGTTTCTTTTTTTGTCTTAAATTAATGTTGTTTGTTTGTATATGTAAATAAATTTTTTGTATCATCTAACTTTATAAGTGTTAAACTAAAATATATGCTTGTATAATTGTTAAAATATGTGATCGTGTATTAGTTTTGAACTTGTGCGCCATTGTAGTAAAAAGTTTGTCTCTTGTGGATTGCTTAAATACTAATCTCATATTAAAAAAGAATATTATAGGTATGAAGAATATTGTTTTCATACATCAGATGTGCCCCTTGCGTATATATCGTTTCTTAAAACAAACATACGAAAGCCTCAAATTAATTTACTAACATGTAACAATGCATTAGTAAGCATTAACTAGTCAAATTAAATACGAAAAAGTCAAACCATACATTAATGAAATTGTGAGAAAAATCTTAAAATAACTTTTACTAAGTTGATACACTATGCCATTTATTTTCCATTTTATTACGAATATGCCATTCATTTAAGTTAACTTGAATCGCATCCATTTTGATTGATCTAACGGTTCACAAGTGTACCTATTGTTTTCTACATTAAGGTGTTTACCACAATAACGGACCCCTATATATATATATATATATATCTTACTAGACTATAAATAATATATTATATATATATATATATATATATATATATATATATATATATATATATAACTAAAATACCAAATACCAAATTATAGTATAAGAGAAGTATTTCAAAAGGTTTTTAAGAAGGAAGATTACTTTTATCCAAAGTAAAATTCAAAACCTTTCGAGTGTATGCCGAACGAGGCGTGAATTGAAAATCGAGGTTAAGTTCGTGATTGAGTGATTGAATGATCAATTTTTGATTTGGGATTCTATTTCTACAAATAATATGCAAAAACAAATAAACGCAAGTAAACAATTAAAGCAATTAAAGATTGGACCTAAAAATGTTAACGAGAATCTAAAAAACGCGATTAAACCTAAATTATCAAAATTTTAACCCACAAAAGCAAATTTAATTTTTAAAGGTCCTAATGATTAAAAATAATTTTCGGAAAAAGATTTATATTTTTTTTCTTTTATTTTTATATTATGAATTAAATCGGTTTTAATCTAAATAAAAATACTTAAAAATATAGTAAACATATTTTATAAAATCCCCAGGAAAAATTACTAAAAATACTTTATGTCTATAACTTAATCTATGAAAATAGAACAAAGAAAATAGTCTATGCTAATAAGCTGAAAGAAATATGCCTAAAATTTGGAAATAAGGTTTAAATATTAAATATTAACAAAATTGTAAATGAAAAATTCCCAATGGCAGTTAGTAGTGGATTGTGGTGTTAAAGTGTTGGGAGTTAAGGTTGAGGTCCCGGGTTCAAACCTATGACTTCCCTATACGGCCAACATTTTTATTTTATAAAAGTTTTTTTATGAAAAAGCTAAATTAAGCAAAACTAAGCAACTTTTGTAAAAACACTTTTTATAAAAACCACAAATAAGCACAGAAATAAGCTAAAACCAAAACTCAGATTAGCTTAATGCTTAACAGCAGTATTTTGAGCCAAAACCAAGTTTAAGCCACAAGCTCAATTAAGCTAGCCACAAGCTCAATAAGCTATCAAAAGCCTAAAACTAAGCCTAATAAGCACCTAAGACAGATATTAAGCAATTTACATAAGCTGAATAAGCATAATTAAGGTGACAGAATTGACTTAAAAGCTAAGGCATTTGTCACTTAAACTGTTTTTGAGAAAAAGCTTCAATAAGCTCAAACTTAAACAAAATAAGCTACAAGGACCTTAATCCAACTTTAATAAGCAAAACTAAACTCAATTTAAGCACTGTAATAAGCTGGAAAACTTAAAAGAGCAAATAAACTTTTTGGTCCAAAGATACTTAAAAAAACAGCATACAAAGCACTTTTTAAACTAAAAATTAAGCTAGTTAAGCTATATCATCTAAGGTCTAAAAGCTAAAAACAGATAAAGTCACAACTATAAGCTACTAGAATAAGCAAAAATTAAACATTTTGAAAAACTAATAAGCCAGAAAACGACTTATGAAAAAGGTTGATTACACTATGTTTTTAGTTTTTTCAAAGGTTTTTAAAATGACAAAATGGCTTTTGCAGCCTTGATTTTAAGCTAGTAAAAGTTGTTTTAAATCCTCAAAAAAGCAAAAACAGATAAAGCATGATACCTAAAGAGCTTACTCTATTACTTTCATATCCTTAAACAACCTTAATCTAACCTAAATTTGCAATTGAAAATTGAATTTTTAAGCTTTGAAATTTAGACTTAAAAACTATGACAGATGGTGACACTAATTCAACTTACAAATGCAACAACTAAACCAAACTATTTCTACTGCATTTGAACCTAAAACAAGCAAGAAAAACAACACCTATAAGCTCTTAATCAAAATCTAAACAAATAAGCTTGATTATGAAACTAAAAACCTCAGGTTAAAACAATTGATAGATTAAACTTTAAACTTGAGATCTAAACTTTAAGAACTTATATAAATTGACTTTTTGGCTTAATTTGAGCTTATCAAAGTTGACTTAAAAGTCAAAGACAAACCAACAGTACTAACACATTGTTAGTACTGTTAGTACCAAACACCTCTTAAAAAACTTAAAAACCATATTTAAGCTTAAAACAATTTGATATAAGCTACAAAAAGCTAAAACTGATTGAGCACAGTGTTAATAAAGGACAAATAAGAAATACCCTAACAATAATAAGCACTTAACAATAAGCAAATAACATAAGCAGTTTTAAGCTATAAAACACAGATTATGAGAAATACTTTAACACATGAGTTTTAAACTACAAGCTAAGCATGTTAAGCAATACGAAGACATAATAAGCATAAATAAGCAAAAATAAGCATAAAATAAGCAGTTTAAATAAGCAAACATATTTTTAAGCTAAAATGTATTAAAATGTGAAACCCTTTTTTTTTTTTAAAAAAAAAAAAGACCCTTTGCTCAAACAAGGGTTTCTAACCTGCCTCACAAGAGCTTATCAACAAAGCTTTTGCTTGTTTTCAAAGCTAGTAAACCCATAAGCCCATCCCTTTCTGGCTTATCTTTCGTAAAAGCTTAAGACAGATTTTTGGAGTATATGCAACAGAAAACTCTGTTAAGCTATTGAGAAGCTTAACTGAGTATTAGTAAGTTACAAGAGCTTGTAAAAATGACTTGGAAACAGTTTTAACATAAAGAGCGTAAGAGTAAAAACAGGTTTTCATAACACATTAAAAACTGAAATTTCATTAAACCTTAAAAGATTACAATGCTTGAAATTTAAAATCCAATAAGTAAAAACTAATAAGTTGTAATAATTAAAAAAAGACTACTCTTTCTCCTTCATAAAGTTTTACAAGAGAAATCCTAATCATATTTATAGAAAAACTAAGGGCTTGGTGCATTGCTACGATTGCTTTTTATGTGAGAGAGAGAGAGATCTTCATCCTGGCCTTCTATTCCTTAACCGCCTCATTCTCTAATCAATCTGAGCCCTTGGATTGATGAAACGTCACTTCCACCAATCAATCATCCTAGGATTGCCAGCGTGGTTTTGTGGTCTAGGGGAATGTGTTAGTGGGGTGTGAGGGGGATTTGTCGGGTTGCAGGGTGAAAGGGACAAGGATGATGAATAGTAAGTTTTGGCGGGATTTGTTTATAAGGGGTTGTTTTGAGTTAACGGGTGTTAAGATAAGGGGAAACGGGGTTAAGGGTAAAAGGGTGTAGGGACTAACTGTGTAAAGAGTCAGGGACTAACTGTGTTAGTCCATAAGGACTAACGGTGTAAAGAGTTTTAACAGAATTATGGTTAGGGCTTTTTAGGCTTAATGGGCTTTTAATGTTGGGCCTGTTTTGAGGGTTTTGGATTTAGGCTTTCTTGGGCTGACCTGACCCATTAAATTAGGTATGGGTTGGCCCAATAAAATGCTTATGTCATCGGCTTTGATCTTTCACGCTCTTTCCATTCCCGTGCCCGGTTTTGTTGGCTTTGGCTTCGTTTTTGTCCTTTAGTGAATATCCGATGCCTGCACAGTATACAAGGCAAAACAAACATATATTTGGTATTTTATGTTCGTTTTTGGTCATTTAGGCTCGTTTTTATAGGTAAAAGGTATGTGTAATTAAGCACATACCAAAATCCCCCATACTAAGCTATTGTGTGTCCTCACGCAATGATATAAATATCCACTTTAGAAGACTAAGAATCTTAATTCCCCTCGACTAATTACCTCGAAAAGTAGCTAAGTGTTCATCAAAGGGAATCAAAGAATCATTAGTTTTGAAAAGCCCCGTTTTGACCATTTTTAAATATTTACACTATTTACCGCAATTTTATTTTTTATTATTTTTTCTTTTTCTTTTTTCTAAAACTTGAATGTTGAACTTTCGTATTTTCATAACTTTAGGTATAGATCAAAAAAGCACTTCTATCCTAAATTGCCCAAAAAGGATAATTTCATCGTCCCGTTTTTCACTTGTCCCATCCAAGCCTAAAACGAAATCACGTTAAATCTAAGTTAGAGGCTAACACTACTTATTCTTGTAAACTTGTAAACTTTTCACTCCCAGCATAGTATTATATCTTGGTGATTGTGCTTATTCGAATTTAACCATGGATCTACGTTTTTGAGACAATGGCAATATTTCTATGTATTCACGTTCCAACAGTTTATGATTTTGAAGGCGAGATCATTCCATGTAGCGACTTTCTTCGCACATCCCAGCCGAGACCGGCTTAGGTGACCAGGCTTTTGACACCCTACAGAGAATAGTATGGAAATCACGGAATTTCGTTTCAAAATTCTTAGGTTCCCGTTAATAATCAATTTATTTAGAAAAACCTTAACTTAAAACGAATGTCTTAGTTCAAAAGCTTATTTAAATTTAAGAAAAAAAGATTTTCTCTATTATTTATTTAAATTCACATATATTACACTTGATATAATTATGCATCCTTTAAACGAAGGAAATCCTCGACCTTTTTGAAGACTGCAAACATCGTGTGTCCTCACGCAATGCCATAAGTAAACACTTTAGAAAACCAAGAATCTGAATCCCCCTCGACTAATTACCTCAAAAAGTAGCTAAGTGTTCATTAAAGGGAGTTAAATAATCATTAGTTTTGAAAAGCCCTGTTTTAACCATTTTTATAAATCTACACTAACTACTACGCATATTTTTTTATATTTTTCCTTTTTCTTTTTCTAACTAGAATGTTTGGACTTTCATTATTTTCATAACTTTAGAGTCATAGAACAAGAAGCACTTCAATCCTAAAATGCTCAAAAAGATAAATTCATCGTCCTTGATTTTTTCACTTGTCCCAAACCAAACTCAAAAACAAAATCACCGTTAAATATAAGTTAAGATGCTAACACTACTCATACTTGTAACTTGTGAAACTTTTTGCTCTTGACAATTATTATATATTAAGTGAGTGTGCGTATTTCGAATTTCAACCATGGATCAACCTCTTTTAAGAAAATTGCAATATTTCTATGCTTCACGTTCCACCCAAGAATTATGATTTTGAAGGCGAGATCATTCCATGTAGCGAATTTCTTCTCGGCACATCCCAGCCGAGACCGGCTTAGGTGACTAGGCTTTTGACCCCCCACAGAGAATAGTATCGGAACTCACGGAACTTTGGTTTCAAAAACTCTTAGGCTTCCCGTAAAACAATTCATTTAGAAAAATCACAACTTAAAACGAAATAGTCTTAGTTCAAAAGCATATTTAATTTTAAGAAAAAGAGATTTTCCCTATATTTATTAAATCACACTTAACATTAATCCTTGTTTAGATGCTACAAGGTTAGATGCTACACTTATGAGCTCTTAAGATTTCTAACTAATCCTTGTTTAGCATCTAACTCATAATTAACTCTATCATTTATCATTCTTTGCAAATTTAAAATCTTTAATAAAAAGATCCGCGAATGCTTACTCAAGTAACGGTTAAGGGACAAAGCTAAGAGCTCAACACGCTTGATCGAGTCAAAATTTATTCTTATTCTACCAGCAGGAAAGTCATCATTTGTGATAAAACACTTATTTTATTTTTGAAAATTTTTAAATTTTTTTATTTTTTGGTATTTTGGTGGTAAAAACGGGATTACGTGAAAACAACGGCTGCAGGCACAATCAAATCGATAGATCCCTCCATACTAGAATTGAACATTGACCTCAATGTTTTAAGAAGAGTCTCTACGTAAATCTAAAGCCGTTTATTAAGTATGCTTAAAGATAAACATTATTCGATAAGATTTAGGATATTGGATTCCCATAATCATGCTAAGGATTGAAACTCGAGTGAACGAAGGACAAAACCACGAGCATGAGAGGCTTCATAATCTGGGGCAATCCTGGACATACAACAAAAACCACAAAACAAGAGAAAGGAAAAGGCGAGCCTCCTCACAACACACTTATTCATTACTACTATAATAATTATATTAGGATAAGCATGGGTTGCCACCCATGAAGCGCTTATTTTTGTTAACCGAGTCTTGAGCCTGACTCGATCCCCCATACTTGAGCTAGTCAAGGAAGATAGAAATGGAGAAACATAACATCCAAGATAGGAATGTCCTCTCCATAGATTATCATCGGGCTTTCAGAAAAATTAAAAATGACCTAGAAAGCTTTAAAGCCCCGATAAGATAAGAGATGAACTTTGTCCTCATTTTCGGATGAAAATGGAAGCAAAGTGTCAAACATTGGAGAAAGGTTGGGAAGGGTAGGTAAAACATTAGGCACATAAACATAAAGTTCTCTTGTCGAATTATCAGAAATATCATCCACCACTTTTGTAAAAACTCCTGTATCGGGCTCAATATCAAAGTAAACATCATCATCATCTGGTGGTTTCTCAGTAGCACGAGGGGATGATGGAACATAATAACGATCAAAGTGAAATAACTCATTTCTAGGAAGTGAAAGAGGATCATTGCTAAGCAATTCTTCAAGAAAAAGAATATCCCCTTCCGAGTCATAGTCGTCATTCTTAATACCCGGTGGTATCGAGTCATCCAGAGCAAGAAAAATATCAATCTCCTCCATAAGAGAGTCACTACCCTCAATGAGGATAGGAGATGGAGAGAAAGGTTCGATTACAGCATCATAATTTTCATAATTAAATTCTTATAGAGGTCGAGGAGATGAATTATCATACATCAATTTCTTAACAAAACAAATTTCTTCCTCAGGATCAAAGTCGGCTTCATCAATTTCTGGAGAAATCAAATCGATATGAGCGAGTTCACCAGAGAACTCCTCGAGAAGAGAATCAAACTTAGGAGAAGAAACTATCAAAATATCTCGATTAAGCAAAGATTCTATAAGATCAGACTCGACATTAAAGTGATGCGAATCTATCTTAGTAAAAATGATTTCTTCATTAAAAAGAGGGTTCGAATAAATTTTCTTTGGAACGTCCTCATCAGAATATGACTCGTTGTCACTAGAGGAAAAATCGTCGTCAGCATCAAAGAGAGGATTAGAGAAAGTTGTAAAATTATCACAAACGGGCACATCACACTCACTTTCGATATCAGGAAAATCCTCGGACTCACTTGGGATTGGGACAAGGTTCTCAACACTAGACTTTATTAATTCATCCGATTCCGTTTCCGGAGTAGTGTTAAGATGCTCGTCCCCTATACTTAGAGAGTTATCGGGCTCCTAGGTTGGTAAGACGGGTGTGATTGCAATAGTATATTCCTCGTCATCATCTTCGTAGAAGGCAGGACAACTCTAGTTTGGAGTATTAGTATAATCTGCTATCTCCTCACTTATCATTTGCAAATCTTTAAGAAGTTTATGAAGCAATTCTTGTATATCCTCAGGTTGATGTTGCTTTTCTTTAAAAGCATGCTTAAGTTCAAAAAATTTCTCCCAAGCTAGCAATAAAGCCTTTGGCATTTCTCTAAAAGATATACGATTAAACTTCTTTAAAAAGGTTTGTATAGATTTCATTAGGTTTTCTCTTGCTTGCACACTCGTTTCTTGAGGGGGTTGATGAATGACGGTATACTGCGGGGGTTGATATTTGTCAAAACCGGAAAATTAGAATTATAGCAAAGATTAGGTTCAAAGAAATTTTGGTTCAACGGTTGACACTGAAAAGTCTCATGAGGACCCCTGTAGTTTTCACAACAAAGATATTGTTTTGGGTAACTTTGAAAACTTTTTGGAAAATCATTATCAAAGTCTTGATTGTAACACAGTTCTGGATTATAGATAAATGGAACTTGAGGTGGACAATCATAACCATAATGAGCATCGTTCCCACATAACTCACAAGTATGCCGTTGACAAAATAAATCCTCTAACGGATCTCCACTCCCGAAACAACCACATCGGTTGTATGATGACATTAGAATTAAACAAATAGGAGGGTAAGAGAAAGAATTAAACGGATTAGAGGTTACGGAGAATATTTAAGGATTTTTATGAAAGATAAATATAAAAGAAAAATATTTTTAGGACCGAAAGTCAAAGGTGCGCGATAGCTCTCTAGAAAACGCACAAAGAAGTGGAGGAGCGGGTAAGCGGGTAAGCCTTCTCCTTTCGGGTCAAAGTTCTTCGGATCAACCCTCCTTATACCTCTCTTATAGTTTGTAATCTAAAGGTGAGCCGAATTCACAAGTGACACAACGGTTGATTTTGTTGTTTTTCATTTTTTGGAATTTTTGATTACTTGATAATCGAAGAAAATATTCACAAATGAAAGCGATAACTTCACAGGGAAAGGTCTTCAAACACTAATCTTCAAACGTAAACTAGATAATCGCACACACCTCCCCGGAGCATTACATAAGCCGAAAGGCATGCGTCGGTAGGCAAACGTCCCATAAGGGCAAGTGAAGGTGGTCTTCTCTTGGTCTTGTGGGTCAATAGGAATTTGAAAGTATCCCGAGAAACCATCTAGAAAACAATAGTATTCGTTTCCCGCGAGTCTCTCAAGCATTTGGTCCATAAACGGTAACGGGAAATGATCTTTACGAGTGGCATCATTTAACTTTCGGTAGTCAATGCATACACGTCATCCCGTAACTAATCAAGTAGGTATCAACTCATTATCATCATTTTCAATTACGGTTATATCGCCCTTCTTTGGCACACAATGAACGGGGCTAACCCACGGGCTATCGGAGATAGGATAAATCAATCCGGCATCAAGGAGTTTGATAACTTCCTTTTTGATAACCTCATGAATTTTTGGGTTAACCCGTCTTTGATGTTGAATTGCCGGTTTAGAGTCATCCTCCATTAATATTTTGTGAGTACAAAATTGAGGGTCGATGCCCTTTATATCGGAGATTTTCCAAGCGATGGCACGCTTGTGTGACTTTAAAACCTTTAGAAGTCGGACCTTCTCATCTTCTTTTAAGTCTTTAGCAATTATGACGGGTAGTTTATCGGTGCCCTCCAAAAATGCATACTCAAGATGAGAAGGTAGATCCTTGAGCTCGAGCTCCGGAGGATCATCAATTGAAGATTTTTCGGTTTTAGGTTCTACAAATCTTAGTTCTTGTGGAGGGAGAGGAGATGATGGATCATCATTTAGAAATTCCTCAAGAAGACGAATGTCTCTCACTCCTAATCAAGTAAAGAGTCATCACTTTTGTCTGGTGAAAATTGAAATCATCTTAAATAGCAAGAAAGCAACGGTTTCTCTAGAAGTAAAGTCACTATCCCCGAGGGTAGTAAGAGTTGGAGAAGATGTAGAAAAAAGGGGAGGGATTTGGGGAGAGCTTCAGTGGGATTGCCACTTGTAGAAATTTCCAAGAATCCGAGCACTTCTTGAGCATACTCCCCACAAGCTACGTCGATTACATCGATTCGATTAATCGACTCGGCATCATTGTAGAAGTATCTCGAAGTTTGACCAACTTTGAATGTTACGGCTTCATCATCATGGCGGAGAGTTAATTCTTCACCGTAAACATCATCAAAGCTTCGTCCGGTCCAACAAAAAGGTTTCCCCAAGAAATAAAGAGACCTGAGGATCGACAACGATAATCAACGACTACGGAAGTCGATCAAAAATGGAACTTTCCTACATATCACAAAGACATCTTCTGAATGTTCGGCCATCGAGTTTCCATGGGGTCTGCTAGCTCAAAGAATCTTTGCGTAGGGAAGCAAGTTCGTGGAGTGACATCTCTTACATATAGAGAGAGCAACCATTGATGCTTCAACCGAGATCGGCCAAGGCCAAGCATTCACTAACTCCAAAATCACATGGAATGATAAACTTTGCCGGGTCCTCCAAGTTTTATCGGCGCATTTTTGGGGATAACTGCCGAACAATTTTCATTTACCGATGTGGTGGTGGCTAATTCAAACAATTTTTCTTTGTTATTAAGGAGACTTTTAAACATTGTAGCAAACTTAGGCATGTGAAGAAGAGCATCCACGAAACTAAGCTCGACATGAAGTTTCCTAAAAATCTCAAGAAATTTCTAAGCTAGCTTATCATCTTTTTCATAGAGCTTCTGCTTGTTAGCTCTTGAAGGGAAAGGTATGGTCGGTTTAGGTTTTGAAGCAACAACGGGCTCATCAATTGGAGCTTGAATTTGGAATACCATAGGTTGGATGTTTTTGGTCTCGGTTGCTCCGAGTAATCCTTTGTCACCTCGTGATCCCGTTCTCCCCACCTATTATGAAGATAAAAGACGGGGTGGAATCGGGGGTCGATCATAAGAAATGCCACTTCGGGTGGTGATTGCTTTCAAATCACCTCTCGGGTTAGCAACGGTGTTTCTAGGAAGTAAACCCGAACCAGAAGTAGAACCGGTATTCATTTTTATGAATTGACCACGAATTTGTTAAAGAGGTCATTTGGGTTTGCATGTTTTTCATCACCGCATCATTTGCCTTTATGTAGTTTGAGAAATCACTAGTCATCACAACTTGTGGTTGATGAATCGAGGCTTGATAAGTTGAAGCTTGATAATTTTGGTTTCCTTGATTAACTCCTCTGTTTTGATTGTAACCTTGATTGTACCAGTTTTGATTATTTTGCACATTTGGTTGAGCAAAACCCGGTGGGGTGGGGGGGGGGGGGGGGGGGGGGGGGGGGGTCGAATGGTTAGCTACATTTTAGGACGATATCTGTAATACCTTGATTATAGTTTACTGCGGCTGCTGAAACATATCCTTGAATATTGTCTTGATAGCCCAAAAAAGTGTTGCCATCGGTGGCAGGACACTATCGGTAAGAATGAGCACCGCCACAAGTAACACATGATTCCTCAACAACTTTGACGAAGCTGGAGCTGGGGTTACTTGATGTTGTTTAAACATAGCGGTCATCGCACTAGTCACGGCACTAGCTACGACACTGGCTATCTCTGAAGAATCAACATTACTTGCTTTCACTTGAGAAACAATCAGTTTGTTTCTTGAATTACAAACTTTTGATTTGTTTTCAATGATTTTCAACACATCTTGTGCACTTCTTTCCAAAAGATTGCCACCGGCGGCAGAATTCAAAGAATCTTGATCGGATGGGTTTAAACCATTGTAGAAGGTATCGAGTTGATGCAATTGGGTAAAACCGTGATGTGGGCATGCTCGAAGGAGATCCTTGAAACGGTCACATGCCTCACTAAGCGTTGTTTTTGAGGGAGGAAAGAAATGGTTAATAAACTTGGACACAATATCGTCCCAAGTGAGAATAGAACGAGGAGGTTCTTTGTCGAGCCATATTCGGGTCGGACCATCGATAGAAAATGGAAAAAGCATACGCTTAATCGATGTCTCGGGTACATCTTTGTACTTCAACGTAGAAGTAATCTTGATAAAATATCGAATATGAGCATGAGGATCTTATTTCTCAAAACCAAAGAATTGTGTTGAAGTTACAAGATTGATTAACTATGGGGGGCCTTTTTGGAGGCCTCGAAATGCTCAGTGGGAATGGGTGGTACTACGATTGCCTCTGCAAAACCCTAGGTGGGTGCACGAAGTAATTCCGCCATAGTACGTTGATCGGCCATCGTAACTACGGTAGTATCTACAAGAGAAAACGGTTCAACTCTTTGTCTAGAACGTCTACGATTCCGACGTTTCAGAATCGTAGAAGTAGGATTCGTAGAAGGTTCACCAATGAATTTTGACGAAGAGCGAGTTGGCATACACTAAGAACAAAATAAGAGAAAATAAAAAAAGAAAAATATTTTTATAACCGATAATCAAACAAGTGTACATAGCTCTTTAGAAAACGAACATAAGAAAGCGGAGGAGCGTGGTAACGCGAAGCTAATATAAACCTTCTCCTTCGGGTTGAAGTACGTAGGAAACGACCCCCTTATACCTCCTCTTATAGTTGTAATCTAAAGGTGAGCCGAATTCACAAGTGACACAACGGTTGATTTTGTTGATTTTTTCAATTTTTTTGGAATTTTTGATTACTTGATAATAAAAAAAATATATTCACAAATGAAAGCGATAACTTCACGGGGAAGGGTCTTCAAACACTAATCTTCAAACGTACACAATAATCGTTTCACAACCTCCCCGGCAGCGGCGCCAAAAATTGATTTGAATCTTTTAACTATACATATATATATATATATAGTAATAATTGCTTAATACATATATATAATATATAACCAAAATATCAATCAAGAAGAGAGTGTAAGTATTCCATAAGATTTTTAAGAATGAAAATTGCTTTTAACCAAAGCAAAATCCAAAACCTTCACGGGTCGTTTCCCGACGAGGCGTGAATTGAGAATCGAGTTTAAGTTCATTATCACGTGTTTGAATGATTCAATGATTTTTTTATTCTAATTCTACAAATAAAATGCAAAAACAAGTAAAAGCAAACCTAAAACGAAAGCAATTAAATTTAAACACGAAAAACGATAACGAGATCCTAAACCCGTTCTTTAAAAACCTAAATTCTATAAATTTAACCCTAAAAATGCAAATTTAATTTTTTAACAATCCTAAATGATTAAAAATAATTTTAGAAAAAAGAATTATATTTTTTTGACATTTATTTTATTTATTATGAATTAAAAACAGTTTTAATCTAAAAAATTAATTAAAAATACTAAACTAATTATAAAAAATCTGAAAAAATCACGAAAAGTACTTTGAACTATGATAAACCTAAGAAAAATAAAATTGTTCAAACAACTTATTGAAATAAGTCGTAAATAAGCAAAAGAAGGGCTAAAATCTTAAAGGGTGAAAAAGGGTTATATTTTAAATAATGCAAAGTAAGAATGAAAAAGACCCCAGGGCAGTTGGTGAGTGTGTGATGTGTTAAAACGTTTGGGATGTTAAGGTTGAGGTCCCGGGTTGAAAACTGGGGCCTCCCTATACACCCAAATGTTTTTATTTTTGAAAATTTCTTTTTGAAAAAGCTTCTAATAAGCTAAGTTACCAACTTTAACAAAAGCACTTTTTTAGAAACTTAAAATAAGCACAAAAATAAGCTAAATAAGGTGACAGTTTTGGTTTTCTAACTAAGTGGCAATTTGCTTAGACTGTTTAGCTTTTAAAAACTAAATAAGCTAAGGAAACAACAAAATAAGATAAAACAGATATACACCTACACCTAATAAGCACTTATGATCACAATTAAGCTAATAAAATGAGCTAAAAATAAGCTAAAAGGACAGAATCACTTAAAAGGCTTTTAAACTTTAAATCCTAAACTAAAAATTGCTAATAAGCTTAAATAAGCTCTAACTTAAGCTAAACAAGCTAAAATACTCTAAACCTAACCTAATAAGCAAGACTAAACACAAATTAAGAAAATCCAAAAATGTCAACCAAACAGACTAAAGGGGCACTTTCTAGCTTATTTTTAAAGGCCTTAAGCTATCCTTATGGCTTGATGACCTAAATAAAAATCAAGCTTATACATTAAGCTACAAGAATCAGCAAAGAATAAGCAGTTTGAAACACATATAAGCTATGAACAAGGCTTATGAAAATGGTTGTTTAACTTAGTATATGCTGAGTTTTTTCAAGTTTTTGTAAAGACAAAAGGGCTTACTGTAGGCATAATTTTAAGCAGGTGAATAAGCTCTAAACCTATAAATAATCATAAACATATGAAGACCTATATCTAATGAACTAATTCTAAGAAAATTAGAACCTAAAACAAGCTTAATCTAACCTAAATTTGCTAAAGAAAATGGGACTTTAAACTTTTGAAAATGAGACTTAATGACTTTGACAGGTTTTGACTAAAACACAAATCACAAATTGCACTCTTATTACAACTAATTTCTCTGCATTTTAAGCTATAAACAAGCATAAAAATGACACCAACAAGTCACTAATAAGAACCTAAGCAAATAAGCTAAACTACAAAGCTCAAAACCCACAGATTCAAACCATAACTTCTAAATTCTTTGAAAAAGAGTTTTAAACCTTAAAAACTTTTAAAAACTAATTTAAAGAACTTAAAAGAGCTTGTCAAAGTTGGCTTTTAAACCAAAGTGGACTCAAGCAGTATTAACATGAGTTAATACTACTTGTGCCAAACACCCCTTTAAATTTTCAAAATCCATTTTAAAGCTTAGACTTGTTTTGAAAACTTATGAAAACTCAAAACAGATTGAGCACAAGGTAAAATAAAGACAAATCAACAATTATATCACAAAATTAAGCA
>BQNB010044453.1:0-44880 GCA_026074375.1 Tanacetum coccineum
ACATTCAAAAAATTGAAATGCGAGGCTATGAACTCACATATCAATTTTAAGTACTTGTGTATATTAAAAATAATTGGGCATGTATCCCCTCACAGGTTTATAAAACATTCAAAAGATTGAAATGCGAGGCTTAGAACTCACCTTGACAGGGAAATCTGATTGATAGAAAAAGTATATCAAATGAAATGCGTCCTTATGGTAGTACGATGTTATCTACCCTGACGGGATAGTTCAGTATCAAATATAAACAACCTCGTCACACAACCTGAGGTAATATGTCAAGTCTTAGTTTGATTGTTTATATTTCAAAACATCATAAAGTTTTATCATATATATTCCTTTGGTTTATTAATTTATGGAAATATTGTATCACTGTTCCGGCTATTATAATTCAGTGGTCATGCAGTAAACGTTTGAGGAGCTAGGAAACTTTAAATGGTAAATCCAACAAACTCGTCAAAACGTATACTCAAATGAAACCCCTCACATGAAATACCTTAGTAACATGATACGATAAGATTTTAATTTTGTTCAAAAGCTAGTCGATGATAAATTAAGTTAAATATATAATATAATTAATTTATAATGCATCGATCGGTGATTATTAACGATAAATATGTAGAGTTTTAATAAAATCGAGTCTTATAATATTTATATATATTTTTATAATTTTTATAAAAATATTATATTTTATATTTTTAAGAATGCAAAAATGGCAATATATACCCTTGATTTATATTAATTTACAATATTAATCCTTTATATATATAAAATTTATATATATTAAATCCTTGACTTTAAAACTTGGCAAAATAACCCATTATAGTTATATGTTTAGAATAATGACATTTTCAGCCCCTCTAGTTATAATTTCCAAAATATTTACAATATATACCCCTTACATGGATTTGATTTGCAAAACAAGTCCAAAAACCATAATTTTGATATTTTTGAAATCCAAACGAGTTTTGAAGCCTATGGCTTGTTAAAATAAGCTAATATAAGTGGATTTTACGAGCTTATAGCTTATGAAAGGGGCTTTTGAGCTTAAAAGCTTAAAATGGGTTTGTTTGGTTCATAAAATTTAACACGCATGGGTTTGTTATTCGAAAGCTTAAAATGGGTTTGTTTGGTTTATAAAATTTAACACGCATGGGTTTGTTATTCGAAAGCATAAACAATAGTTTGCATGGGATCTAATAAGCCTTATGAAAGTTCTTAAAATAGAGTAAGAGCTTTTTGAATGCGTATTTGAGCTTACTTGAGCTTAAATGGGTCGTATGGGCTTATTCAGGTTCGTACCCCTAGAAACAACTTCAAGACCTTCTTTCTCTTGATTCTTGGCTTCAAATCAGATCTTAGGAACTTCACTTCACTTCCTTGGTCTGATTTAGAACTCCATTTGAGTATGTGTTGAGTTTTGAGGTGTGTTTGAAAATATGTATGTGTTCGTGTATATATAGGGTCAAGAGAGGAGTAATGACCAATGTTTTGGAGTGGAGTAGTGGCCAAGGTACTAGGGGTGACTATTGTGAGCTAGGAAAGTAGCTATGCAAGGTATGGAGTGGTGGTGAAGGGTGCCGCTGCCAAGGGGTGATGAGGGGTGTTTGTTTGCCTTGGAGTCCAAGTTGGTTTAAGTAGGTGATTCATGGAGGTTCTTGGTGGTGAGAAGGTGCTTGGTAAGGTGGTTCGAACTAGTTTAAGACTAGTTATGGGGTGTCGGGTTCAATTAGGGTTTCAGGTTAGGGTTTATGGTTTTTAGATGAGCTAGGGTTGAGATTTAGAGGGAAAGATTTGTTTATATGTGGAGATTTGGAGTGTTATAAGTTATGATTAAAAGGTTGTAAAGAAATTGGAGAGAAAATGCATATTTTGAATGTTATGTATTATCAGATTGTGCATTGAGCTTAAACGAGTTGTACATTGGTTTAGAGGAAAAACATATCAAATGTATGCATTGTACAATTTGTTACACATGCTTGGGAAATAGTACACTTGATATTGTATTGTAAATCTTAAATATTGTTAGGTTTTGAATATAATCCGTTTTAACGGATAAAGTTCGTTTAGTAATAATGTCATGAAAATTACGTTGAAAAGATAACGTACTTGGTATAACGGATAATAGAATATTGACTTGACATATTAAGATGTTTACTTGATATAAACGGTTTAGATAGGGAATTGGCCATACGCATAGGTAGTTGCGTGAGCTTGTTTACTTTAGAAATGCAAGTTACGTTGCGTAATGAGATAAAGCAAAAATTTTCCTGTAAAAGATGGCATCTAATTTAATAGATGGAAATTACATTGATGAAAATACTGAGTTGTTATAGTCCCTCAACCTTAATGAAATCTCATCTCACTTTGACTATAGGAATACGACTTTATCTTAGTTGCTTGACTTCTCGATCCATAATATCCATTGGTTCTTCCACGAAGTTAAGTTTATCATCGAGCCGAAGCTCTTTCATTGGAATGACGAGAGATTCGTCAGATAAGCATTTCTTTAAATTAGAAACGTGGAAGGTATTATGGACATTTATGAGTTCTTCAGGAAGCTCAAGTTTATATGTCATTGGGCCGACCCTTTTAAGGAACTTAAAAGGTCCAATGTACCAGGGATTAAGCTTTCCTTGTTTTCCAAATCGGATGACACCTTTACGAGGTGACACTTTTAACATAACACGATCTCCAACATGGAATTATAAAGGCTTTCTCCATACATTGGCATAACACCTTTGCCTATCTCTTGTAGCTTGCAAGCGTTGTCAAATTTGCACTATCTTTTCAGTGGTTTCAGGATTATATTTGGTCTCGTAAGTTGAACATCTCCAACTTCGGCCCAACAAACAGGTGATCTGCACTTTCGACCATAAAGTACCTCGAATGGTGCTGCCTTAATATTGGCATGGTAACTGTTATTGTAAGAAAATTCTACTAGTGGTAAGTGTCTTTCCCATCCTTTACTAAAATATATAATACAAGCTCGAAGCATATCTTCGAGTGTTTAGATGGTTCTTTCACTTTTTCCATCGGTCTTAAGATGATATGCCATACTCAAGTCTAATTGAGTACCCAAAGCACTCTGCATTGATTGCCAGAATATGGATGTGAAACGACTGTCACGATCCGAGAAGATGGATATCGGCAATCCATGTCGTGAGACTATTTCTTTTATATATAACCGTGTAAAGGTTTCCATACTATCGGTTTCTTTAATGGGGATGAAATATGCTGATTTGGTAAGGCGGTCTACAATAACACAAATTGCGTCATGTCCGCTTGATGACTTGGGTAGTTTTGTAACGAAGTCCATTGTTATTCTTTCCCATTTCCATGTAGGAATCTCAGGTTGTATTAGTAAGCCGGATGACTTCTGACATTATGCTTTAACTCTAGAACATGTTAAACATTTGCCAACATATTCAGCGATGATTGCCTTCATGTTAGGCCACCAATATAGTTTCTTTAGATCCTGATACATTTTGTCAGAACTTGGGTGAATGGAATACTTTGATTTATGGGACTCATGATTGATCGAGTCTCTTAGATTACCAAAAAGTGGTAACGAGCTTCGATTCTTTATACAATGAGTTCCATCAGGACGTACTTCAAATGCTTTGTCCATTCCTCGTAGGTTCTTAGCTTTGATGTTCTCTTCTTTGATTGCCTCAGTTTGGGCTTCGAGGATTTGTGATTGTAATTTTGGATGAATGGTCATGACTAATGATCTAACTCGGATTGGTTTGATTCGTTCCTTTCGGCTTAAGTCCCAAAATTTGTTCCCAAATCAACATCATTTTCAATCGAATTAAGCACATCAAATGAGTTTGAATTACTAGCCTCTATTATAGGCTCCGCATCAAAATTTGTACCCAAATTTTTCTATGAATTGGTTACAAGAGTTGTTCACATTGCTTCGTCTATTTCTTGAAATATACCATAAGCCACATTTGCTAGTCTTTGCCTAAATGAGATTAACGTGTTTTGCGCCAATCTTGACTTAATTAGAGTAATCTATAGAAAAGATTCCAATCAAAGCGTGTCAGAGTGACATGAACAACCACGATTAATAAAATTGAAAAATCATATATTAATGGCTATAAGCTGTGTATACATGTACCAATTCCTGACGTCACACGTATAATAGTATCATTATTACTATGTTTGACGAGAGGCTTATTGGAGATTATCAAGGCTTATCGAGGTTTGGGCTTTTAAAATAAGTCGGTTTATAAAATAAGTCTTGTTTGTCACACGTACTTATGAAAGAGCTTATAAGTCATAAGTCACAACCAATAAAATGGGCTAAAAACTTTAGATCGAACCTTTTGTACCATAAATTACTTATTTACCAACAAAAATATCTAACATATACAAAAAAACTCATTTAATTATGTTTTTTAGTAATGCAATAATAAGCCTTAGCTCCAGCCCAAGCCCTAACCCCAGCCCATTTCGCTAAACATACCCTAATATACTATTGTCATCACGTTAGGCGACAAAATAGGGCGGATTTGGTTTTGGGCTACTAGTAGCACATGATCTCTAGCCCATCATCCTCTTTATTTTTTTTAACAAACACATTGCACACTCTCAATCTTCTCACAGATCTTCCCACCTCCCATCTTCAAAAATGAGAAATACCTGGATTTTATACTAAAAAACTAAGGGTTTTTTATTAGCCTTGATGGATTAAGGTGTTAACCATAAACTCTATTGGTGTTAGTTTTGTGAACGGTAATTACTTGATGCGGTGTTGCAAGGATGATGTTGCTTTTGTTTTTATTGGAACGACGGGCTGAACAATATCTTTGATGGTGGGTCTTTCCATTAATTTTATGATATCGGTATGTACTATTGTTTTACTTGTTGGAGTAATTAGGTCCCATTTCCTTTCATTTGTTTATTAGGTCATTTTCATGGTTTATGTTTTTATGGTGGGACGAGTGTGAAGAAGTGAGTGTGACTCAGTTCACAATTTTTCTCTTTTTTGGCTAAATTTTCATTGTATTTACATTCTACAAGGTATTTTGTTCCATGGATGGTTATTGTATCTTCATTGTATTTACGTTTTTATTGTTTTAGCTATATTTTACAAAGTTCTCATTACCCGAGCGTGTTTGCGTTTTAGTTAACTAAATCAACATGTGAACTCGTAAAAGTTATCCAGTTTTATCAAGTTTCGACGCTACAGCAAAACTACTATTTTATTAAGTTTCAACGTTAAACAAAACTATTATTTTATTATTCTTCGCAATTTATTCAATTTCTAAACATTTCCATTTAATTTACATTTAGCCTAAAACATGCTAAGTATTCTACCAAAGTCTAATTACAAAACTTATCCGATATTAATTCATTACTATTATACTTTTGATGCGGTCGCCGTAGGACTTCAACACGAAGTTTTACAAGTCCCTAGGCATGACACCTAACCGTTGTGGTGTAGTAAAGTAAGACTCGGGGGTTGTTATCGTTATCTAGGAGTTTAGGTTGGGAAGGCTCAAACATAATCTAATAAAGGTCTACGGTGTTGAGACAAGATTCTTTTTGTATTTTTATATTTTTAATAAAGAAGGTAAATATCATGGTTTGAGAGGTTTGGTTTTGGTTTTAATTAATTAAACTAAATATTAATCATCTAAACTACTGGTGATAACTTTTATGGTAAACAAGCGTATTTACTTAATCATGCACTACTCCATAGTTTGCTTCTACTAATCATGTTGCTTTAACACACTTGTGATGATCATAAGTATTTCCTAAGTAATGAACGAATTACACGAACCCGTCGTCTATGTAATATTTAGTTAAGGTAATGCACATGTAAGGTAGTATGAAGACTGTTACCGATTATATCCTTTCTACACACTCGTGTTTCCCTAGACGTCTATGCCAATTTAATATCTTATGGCTAGTTTTCTAAAGCCTAACACGCACATCTATCACAAGAAGCAACATTAAAAGGATCTCCAACCTAAGTTTCATTCAATCATAAATAAATACAAAGGGATCTAGCCTAACATTTTAAAAGGATGTAAAGAACAACAACTAATCATGTAACACATAGACATATTGAATGATAAAAGATAAAAGATCTCACTTGATTAAAACATGAAGTCAAAGCTAATACATACGGCTTTTAAAACCCTAAAAACAGCCTAAGATACAACTACAAACGTATTATAATTTTAGGGTTCGGTTACTAAAAGTTTCACACTTAAAAACCTTAAAATCTACGGGTATATATAGGAAAAGGAGTCGCGACGGCGTCCAAGATTTTTGACCTCGTCGCTTCACCGAATCTTCTTAGGGTTTCTTTTGAGGTGGTTACGTCTGACGCCGTCATGATATTTCAGACGCTGTCACTTGTAAGTTCTGACGCCGTCACAAGGGTTGGCGACGACGTCTCCAGACACTTTGTCTGTATGGAATTCCCTTCAAAGAGTTGGTGTAGAGTCATGGTCTTGTCCGTTTTTTCTCCAAATATGCCCAAGTCACGTGGATTTGCTCTAAAAGCCATCCAAATGCTAATAATGCAAAAGCAAACGTCTAAGTACATAATTTGGGCATAATAGCATGACTTAGGGTGTTAAATGACCCCTAAAAAGCGTATAAAATGACACATCATCAAATACCCTTACATTTAGGATTTGTTAGTCTGCAAGTAAATGAGCTTTTCTACCTAGACAATAGGATTATTGGGGGCATTTAACCTACTATTTAAAGCAGTTTATGACACAACCTTCTAAACACTCATTACCTTTCATAGCATATAAATTATCATAGGCTTGGTAAAGGATAAAACCTCCACCGCTAGGCACAAGTACTAGAAATTACTATCAATGAGGGATTTAAAAAGGTTGTGGGGTGTAGGTGTATGATAACAATAATGGAAACAAAAACAGATGGG
The DNA here is from genome assembly GCA_026074375.1 of Tanacetum coccineum. Taxonomy (NCBI): domain Eukaryota; kingdom Viridiplantae; phylum Streptophyta; class Magnoliopsida; order Asterales; family Asteraceae; genus Tanacetum; species Tanacetum coccineum. The sequence continues at coordinate 6,920 of BQNB010044453.1, forward strand.
AAATATTTGGGGTGGCTTTTTGGGTGAATTTGGATGAAGTGGTGAGTTAATTACTAGTAAGAGTACACATTGATTGGGTTGCTAAGCCTAAGACTCGGACAAGAATATATACAATACTATAGAAAACTCTACATCGTACTCTTTTCTTTTTCTTTTATGTTTTTTAATTAAACATAATACATCACTTAGGGTTTATAGATACAACCCTACACTTGAGTTTTTGAAACTCAATAGATAAGCTAACTAGTGACCCGAATTGAGATGTATCAATATAACACGGAGACTTTTGAACAAATATGGGGGTAATGATTTAACTTTTATTCCCCATTCTTTCACAAAATAAGTACTACCACGAATCTCGATCGTCTCAAAATGGTATTTACAAGGATAAGGACTTAGCAACCATGTACTCGATAATTAACTTGAGTTAGACAATAATGTACTAAAAATGAGTATATGGAAGGCTAAGACAATTTGGGTGTAACAATTGGTGTGGGTTTAACAATGCTCTTAATTAATAATTCTGAATCCACCAAAAAATTATAAGAACCATGAAAAGGATAGGCTCGGAGGGTTTTACAAGGGGGATCCTACACTAAAAATGAGTGCATGGCAATGGGTGTGGGATAGTTATATGATCGATGTGACCATCATAACAAATACAGGTTTAAAACATGGGTTATTCCTAGTGTCTCTTATCATTTAGCAAATCTTAATTCTCACTATGCGGTCTCGGGATGCATCACTAAAGCAAATTCTAGAATTTAATACACTACCGATACACTCATATAATTTTAAACAAATACCAATGCTCTAGAAAATGAGACAAAATCACATATACACATCCATAACGATGTGATAGATATACATGAATGCTCACTCCTTAACTCGAGAAAGTTAAAGGTAAAAATATCTTGGGTATCAAAAATGGATACCCGAATTCCTAAAGGTCTAAAGACGAACCTCATATTTTTAGGGCGGAATTTTAAGGGTATTTGTGCTAGTCACATAAATTCCTATCCATGAGATGCGATTAATTCTCGGTTTTTGTCGGTATGTGTCATAATTTTTTTTAATCTTGGTTAAAATTACTGTCTATGCTATGTTTGGATGTATTACTCATCATATTAATGACAAAGAAAATGGAAATTGAAGGGATAGTTTCTAAGTCTTATTTTCCTCCCCTACACTTAAGTTGAACATTGTCCCCAATGTTCTTTAAAGGTACCCGTATAAACGAATAAAGGGAAAAGAAAACAAGTAAAAGAAACTAGTACTCCCCTGGTTTGCTTAATAATGGAGAAGAAACATGCGATAACTCATTAAATCATCCTCCAAGAATCGTCCTATGAAACTTCCTAAGAACTTTCAATCTTCTTCTCATAAAAAATAACCTGTCAATCAAAGACAAAGATAACTGCACCTCGAGTAAAATCGGCGGGATAATGATATATACAATGAAACTTTAGGGTTGACTCTATGAAAGCGGTAAAGATAGGATGAATGTGATGATGTAATCATAGGATTCTACAGAGAATTACAAATTTTGTATATTCTACAAACCATTTTTCAAAAATCACAAAAAAATCAAATTTTCTTAAAGGAGGTGCAACACCGTCAGGAAGTTTTACAACTCCCTAGGCAGAGCACCTAACCATTGTAGTGTAGTAAGGTAAGACTCAGGGTTGTTATCGTTCTCTAGGGGAATAGGTTAGAAAGGCTTAAACAAAAATATTAAGAAAAAGTAAAAAACACAAATAAGTTGTCAACCTCTTTTTACTTTGTTAGTATCTTGAAAAAATCATTTTCACAAACACGGGTGATGACGTTATTAAAAGAACAAAAGATATGTACATGAATGAAGGTGTATGAAATATGAAAAAGAAGAGATGATGAATTTTGATTACAAAGTGTAGAAAAAGTGATGAAAGAATGAAGAATCCTTAACCCGAAGTGAAATCAAATATAACCCGAATGAAATTTAAATAACCCGAAACAATCACCAAGAAATCACTAGTAACCAACAACTAATATTTGAGAGCAAGAAAAAAACACAAAGGGTGTGTTTGTTTTGTCGTTCGGTCAACCCAAAATGAAAAGAGAAGCGAAGAGAGAAATATTTTGTGTGTGTGTTTTAGTGTGTGAAGTAATGAATGAAATGGATGAATATATGGGTGAATAATGAGGTGTATATGGACATATTCTAGACCCGTCACACATGGTATCCAAATTCGTGGGGTTCAAAACTTGATCAAGACAAAAGGATGGAGAAATAAGGGTGGAGGACTTGTACAAATGTGAGACATGTTAGCAAAATTGGTGGGATAGTGTTGGGTGTGTAGGGGTGGACGAACAAGCAATGGGGGACCAATTTGATCAAATAATTTAATTACATGCAAAGGTGATATCTAGATATTTTAGGTAGAATGCATGGGCATGAATGTGAAAGTAAAAATGAACTAGTTTAAAATTTACGTAACCCGTAAAATTTAAAATGCGCGACGTCTAAATAAAATTTAAATAAAATAAAATATGTTCGTTAAGTCGAAACGTGTTAGTCGTAAAAGGACAACGCCAAACCTTTGATGACATGACCACCAATCACTAGCATTGGCGGATCACTAAATAAAAATTCCATCATACCAATGGTATTATTTCACACAACCGTAAAAATTAAGAATAGTACGTAAAATCACAAAATAAAATTCCATCATACGAATGGTAGCTAAATGTGCACAAAAAACCTGTTGGTATCCCAAGCATCTTTGAGCCACGACCATAACCTTTGATGACAGGACCACCAATGAGTGGCGGATCCGGTATTTCGAATTAGGGTATGCACTTTTTTAAGTAGAGGTTTTTTTTTAACAAATTAAAAACGGATTTTGGGGTTGGGTTTTTCAGGTTGGGTTTGTCGAGTGGGATTTTCTGAGTACAATTATTCGCGATCGTTTTGTTTATTTTTTTTTATCTGAGTAACAATAGTTCATTTGGTTTATCTGAGGATTGTATTAGTTATTTAAATTTAACTATTTTTAATAGTGCGTAGTTATGGTGTTGATCATGTAAGATTAAAACTATAACTCATCTAATATTTTGTAATCACTGTGATAAACTCATACAAAAATAATAATCAACGACAACAGATAGAACTAGACTAATGCTCATTTATAACTTTGGTGCTAAATGAACAACGGAACAACAAGCTCACAGTTTCATAGTTTCATATTATTGTAATCTTATATAAAAAATTCTTAAAAACATGTAAAGGGACAAATTATAGATTAACATCTACGTTTACTACATAAAAGACAAAATAAGTACAACAAACACGAAGTATAAATTAACATCTATACTAATATGCATTACGGATAACGACAAAACCGACCACTTTCCTACCAGGCTACTTTTAGTCCAATGTTGTATGCATCGTCTATCTATGTTGCTGAACGTGCTGACTTCTCATCCTCTGTCATTTATTCAAGTCGCCAAAAGCCTATTCCCTCTCGTGGAACTTCTATTACAGCCTTTGCACATTCAAATAGTTTAACACATATTAAAGATACACTAAAAAACACAATTTTTCCTTGATTTAACCAGACAACAGTTGAGTATATCACATAATGCAATAAAACAAGATTGAAATTAAAAAAATATATATTGTATGCATCTGTTTGGAACTATTGGATTTCATGGAAGAGATTTACCTATTACTTGTCCTTAGTAACCACACAATTAATATATCACTAAAGAATTATTAGGTTTAAAAGTTTATTATAGCTAAGAGCATCCTTTATGTTGCACAAGTCGTTATGCAGGAACTTGCATCTCCAAGATTCGATATGATCAAACAAACATCATGTATATCATCATACAAGAATCAATAAAAAGCAAAATAAGAGAGATTGGGGTGAACCCTTATATAATCTGATATATAAATCGAATGGGTTACCTTTGATTACAGACTCCTATCCTATTTATACAAGATGAAATGGTACTTTCATGAAGAGGCATACCGATTCACTAAAAGTAATCGTTGTAACCTATCAAACTAAACGACCCTTTTGACCCAGCCCATATCCAAAGTCTGGGTTTACAGACTTTACATAATACAAACTAAACTATTCTAATTACAATTTATAACAATAATCTTCTAACTTTAACTATTGTTTTGTCATTATATTTCCAACATATTCCCCCCTAATGACAAAACACATAGTTCCTTGCTTCTCCTTTGTTCAATCTTTCTTGTTCCTTGATGCCTTCTTGTTCATACTTTCTTCAGATCTTGATTTCTCCATGACTTTTGGTTTTGTTGCAGAGTTGTCATCCTTCTTGCTTTCTTACTTGCTTACTTACTTTCTTACTTGTGATCGTATGATCGGTTCGTACTTGCTTTGAAACACAAAGGTTTCTCTTACTTGGATCTTTGTAACAAAACCGCAGCCATGGTTCTTTCCTTTTCTTTCTTCATACTCTAGAAATTGCCATGTTTCTTCCTTTTGGTTAGCCACCGGTTTGGTGGTGTAACCATTTTTTTCTTCCTCCATCAAGATCTTGAATCTTGAATGATGAATTGTTATGTTGCTTGATCCCTTCACTCTGATACCACTGTTGCACAGGTCGTTATGCAGGAACTTGCATCTCCAGGATTCGATATGATCAAACAAACATCATGTGTATCATCATACAAGAATCAATAAAAAGCAAAACAAGAGAGATTGGGGTGAACCCTTATATAATCTGATATGTAAATCGAATGGGTTACCTTTGATTACAGACTCCTATCCTATTTATACAAGATGAAACGGTACTTTCATGAAGAGGCATACCGATTCACTAAAAGTAATCGTTGTAACCTATCAAACTAAACGACCCTTTTGACCCAGCCCATATCCAAAGTCTGGTACAGACTTTACATAATACATACTAAACTATTCTAATTACAATTCATAACACTAATCTTCTAACTTTAACTATTGTTTTGTCATTATATTTCCAACACTTTACACAAAAATAAAACACTCTAGCTTACATAATTACTCCAAACTACGTATCTACTATAAGAAAAAGAATGAAATAACAAAAAAAATGTATTATGTTTGCTTAAGAAAACAAATATACATACCTATGGTCAACTGTCCCATGGTTGATGATGGTAGAGGTCGGCAGTAGGTTGCACTACTACAAAATGCAGTCAATTGCGTTCTTGTGTAGCATTGTGCCATTTAATTGCAGAAAAGCTGCAACCAACAAAAACTAATTACTAATTGAATCTTCTAAAGGAGAGATTTTATGACAGATTAACCATATAAAAATGTATACCTCTTAAGCGTGTGGAGTTTGTCCAACAGAAGAACAATGGCCAATCCTTTTATTAAGCTACCCTGTTCAATGGTTGAAACTTAAGCATGCTCAACTCCAAATACCTAGCTCTCATTGCTTTTAGCGCATCTGTGTTTCCGCCGACACGTAGGACTATACAAGCAAGTGAACTAATCAAAACTCGTCAACAAATAGCAACTTGAGGTTTTTATAGTTATGAGATTAACTAATTTCTCACAAATACTAATTTATGGCTCCATAAGTGTGTAATTAATACAAACACATAAACAAACTATGTTAATTATTCTAACTATTACAAAATGATTAATTAAATATTAAAATACATACATATATCGTCCATATGGTACTCATTATCAAAAGGTCCCAAGAAACAATCTTTGCTGTGACAGTATACATATTAACTAGCTACCTAAATACGAGAGTCCACAATGCAAATTAGCTATTAATGACTATTTTTTTTGGAAAATCACATTTCAACCTTAACCTGGTAGATATATTCACATGCTTACACTACTCCGTAGTATTTACATTAGAGTAGCTCTTGTTTAATAGATACGACTACAAGGCATGACGAACCTATAAGTTTGAACCAAATTTGCAATTCTAATTTTTTGTTTTTTCGAGTTAAAACCAAACCGAATCGATGAACCTACTCGTTTGGTCAGGTTTAATCTTGGTTTGACCAAAATTCCTAACTTGAGGAACCAAAAACCTGTACCGATGAACAACATACTTGTTTGCGGAGAACTTATAATGACCATATTTTAGCAAATAACCGGGCTCTTTTGAAAGGCTCCTATAAAATCAAACAAAAACGATCAACAAAGATTAGCTGCTAAAACATACTAAAAATCACTGCCTAGTCGAACAAAAAATATAACCAAATCTCAAAAAATTAAAACTGAAACATATATAAACTTAACTATGATATCAAGACGACTCACTGATGGTGGTGGTGAGATGAACCGGCGTCGGTGGTGGTGTAGGTGACAGCTTCTATGATAAATAGTTAGGGTTTGGTGGTAGTGTAATGTAGAGAGAATAGTGACTATGTTGTTTTTCTTTTAGTGGGTTTGTCGAACAGTTTGAACAAAAGTGAAACTGAAATCTGAGCCAAAGTAAATTTGTAATGAGGAAGGTTCGCAGTGGTGGTGGTGATATGAATTATTCGGCTGTGGTGGTGGTGGTTGAATGAATGAATGATTCGGCTGTGGTAGATAGGAGAAGAGAGTCTTGAATGAATGAATGATCTGCTTTTCATTTCCAAATACCCAGGTTTTTTTGTAGTTTAGTGCTTTTGGCGGGGTAATGAAATTTTAGGATTGACAGGTTGGCGGGTCAAAAAACTTCAACCCGAACCTGACCCATTTAAATAATCAGGTCAGATATGTCAACCTTAACGTATTTACACATAACCCGAACCTAACTCATTTAACCCGTATATATACTTGGGTTGACGGGTTAAATAGGATACACGGGTTAAATAGGTTAAACGGGTTTCGGGTTGACCAATTTAAACCGTTGGAGTACAAAAGTTGGCACATTACACGGGTTAAACACGTTAAACGGGTTTGCGAATCGACCCGTTTAATTCATTTAACCCATATAATAACATATAAACAAATTTTAATTTAAGAAAAAATCTTAAACATACCCGTTTAATTTATTCTCAATCCGAACCTCACCTGTTTAATAAATGGGTTAGATGAGTCGACCCAAATCTATTTAGACTCAACCCAAACCTGTTAATATTCGTGTCGGTTTTAAGTCGGGTTTCGTGTCGGGTCTAGAATTGCCACCCCTAATAAAAACTATATATATAACTAATTTTAATTTAATAATTTTTTAACGGACACGGGGCCATAATAGGCACGGGCTAAATGGGCTCGGGTCACGAGCTAAACAGGCTGATTTCAGTATACAAAGTCGAGGTGATCTTGGTATACATGATATGTTAAACTCATATGTCGAAATGATATTGGTATACAAGTTATATTAAATGGATGAGTCGATATAATATTGTTATACATGAGATGTTAAATGGAAAAATCGATGTGATATTGGTATACGTGAGATGTTAAACAGATGTGTCGAGTTGATATTAATATACATGAGATGTTAAACTGGCTCGGGTCACGGGCTAAACGAGCTCAGCCCACGGGCTAAACGGCCTCGGGCCAACACAGACACAAACTAAACGGGCTCCGGTCACTAGCTAAACGGGCTCGGGTCACGAGCTAAACAGGTTTATATTGGTATACAACAGATATTAAATGAATGAGCCGAGGTAATATTTATATACATGAGATGTTAAACGGATGAGTCGGTATGATATTTGTAAACATAAGATGCTGAACGGATGAGTCAATATAATATTCTTATACAAATTATGTAAAACGCATAAGTCGATATGATATTGTTACACATGAGATGTTAAACGGATGAGTCGAGGAGGTATTGATATACAAGTTATGTTAAACAGATATGTCGAGGTGATATTGTTACACATGAGATGTTAAACGGATGAGTCGAGGAGGTATTGATATACAAGTTATGTTAAACAGATATGTCGAGGTGATATTGTTATACATGAGATGTTAAACGGATTATTCGAGGTGATATTGGTATACAAGTTATGTTAAACGGAAGACTCAAGGTGATATTGTTATACATAAGATGTTAAACGGACGAGTCTAGGTGATATTGGTATACAAGTTATGTTAAACGGATGAGTCGAGCGAATATTGTTATACATGAGAAGTTAAAGAGATGAGTCAAGGTGATATTGGTATACAAGTTATGTTAAACGGGTGTCTATAGAAGATCTTGTTATACATGAGAAGTTAAGCGGATAAGTTGAGGTGATATTGATATACAATTTATGTTAAACGGATGAGTCAGGAAGATATTGTTATACATGAGATGTGAAACGGGTGAGTCGATATGATATTGGTATACATGAGATGTTAAATAGATGAGTCTTGGTGATATTGGTATACAATTTATGTTAACGGATGAGTTGAGGTGATATTGTTATACATGAGATGTTAAACAAATGAGTCGAGGTGATATGCCTGAGGATATGGTGTGTTTGTTTTTTGGAGGCAAAAAGTTGTTTATTAAAGTAAAGAGAAGATAAGGTATGAAAAAAAAATATGAGGATGATAATGCATTATTTTTCTTCATGAAAAGTTTAATTTGCACGCGAATATCACCATTATTACTCTGTGTCTAAAAGGATATTTTAAAACGCGTAACAATAAAAATGATACTTATCTCACTCTTGTGAAACGAGTCATTTACTTGTAAGCACTTTATAAAACTACCTACATAAAGGTTGTCTTCTACTAAACAATAAGGGACGATTGTTTTTCTTGTGTAAGTTTAGTGGTGAACGGGCATGAGGAATGATGATACGTTGTATTGAAATATCATTCATTGATTGATATTGTCTAGGTGGGTGTCTTTCTGATGATATTTATAAGGACGGATATCTAGAAGAATCAACTATTATCATCTAGTGAGGTATTTGCGAACCTGATGGCTTCGATACTCTCATCAAATGTATCTTGATAAGTATTGGCAATTTGTTGTCTTCTTGTATTGAAGACTTTAATTGTTAGATTAAATGAGTATCCCTACGGAAATAACATCGTCATTCTTTGCATCAATTTTGCCTAGATGATTCGTGTGATTACTGAATAATCCAATGGCATTCAAACACATGGAAGTACAAACTCAGATTAGGGATTCCTTTCTCTCAATTTCATGGGTGTTTTATCATATGTCTTGTGACTATTATTGATCTGTTCTGAGTCTAATAGGCAATCCTGACTGCTTGAGTCCAAAAATTCTTTGAGAGTACCGAGCCATTAAGCATTGTTCTTGCAGCTTCGTTCAGAGTTTTATTCTTCTTTTCAGCTACACCATTTTGTTCAGGTGTATAAGAGAAGAGAAGTTCTGAGAAATCCTTTTCTCACAAATTCTTCAAGATAGAGTTTCGAACTCAGTTATTATCGTTCTAATTTGTTTGACTTTTATATCATTTTAGTTTTGAACTATCTTGATAAAAGACATTATCATTTCAGCTGCCTAACTGTTTTTCTTGAGAAAATAAACCCATGTGTACCTTGAGTACTCATCAACAATGAGTCGGGTGCATTTTTCATGGTCTATTGACATAGGACTGACTGGTCCAAATAAATCCATCTAAAGAAGATGCAGACATTTTCTGATGGAGAAATTTTGTTTAGTTTTGAATGAGGCTCTTTTGTGCTTTCATTTTTCACATGTTGAGGCATCTGTTTTTCTTTGATATAAAAACAAGTGAAGGAAGACCAAGAACCTCTGTTTAGCAACGTTTATTATGTTCTGAAAATTTAGGTGTGAGCAGCCTTTTTATGTATAGTCTGTTTATCATTTCAGAGACTTTGGCAAAGAAGCAAGCACCATTTGAAGTCAGTAATGACATGTCTAGGACGCAGACATCATTCTTTCTTGGTGCTCTCAACACAATTTCCTTGTTAGCATTAAAGATTGTTCCTAAGTTATTATCAAATTGAACAATATATTTAGCATCACAGAGTTGGCTCATGCTAATTAAATGGTATTTTAGACCTTTAACAAAGGCTACTTTAGAGAAATTAATACCACCATAGTTTATTGAACCATATCTCTTAGTAATACAAGATAAATTTCACGAACACTACTTAGGACCTGGGTTGTCCAATATTGTGTAGAAACTCTTAACACCAGTCATACTCTTAAAGCATTCCAATGTCTAGATGGGCTTCTCTGATTGTGTTTGGAAAAAAAAAAATAAACTTGGGTTGTTTTCTTGTGAACCCACCTCTTTGTGGGCTCTTTTGCTTTGGTAGCATGAAGTTTTTCACCTCTCTTAAAACATTCAAAGTCATTATGATCAGTGATTGAGTGTACACTGTTCACACAGTGGTGTAAACTCACTCCAATGGAGGCTCACTAGACTAAGAGGATTTAAGCTATAGTACTGCCACCTCAGACTTGATGACACGAATATGTTTGAGGTAGATGATCATAGTTAAGCCATGACGATTATGTTTCTGGGGTACATGCTTCACTGACATGACGGATGGATGGTTGAAGAACAGTGAGTACATGGTGGGTAAGCTTTGAATTAATGGAAATATATATTAAGTATGTTTGTTCTTGGTGAAGAGTTAAACTTAGGCCTCAGGTGATGAAGTCTAAAGATGTTAATGAGGTGGAGACACAATTGACAACAATTTTTACATCCACTTAGTAAATGGTTCTCGCGTTACTAAACTTAGGTATAGTAATAAATAAAAAAAAATCGTTAAGATTTCTTTTTATTTCTATCGAGTTACTAGCGAATGTTTTTAGCTGAAGAAGCAAGTCAAGTGCCTTCTAAGCTAAGTGATGCAAACCAATAGAGTACTTCTATCAAGAACATCGTAAAAATATCTAAAACGTTAAGTTCACCCATTTGAAAGGCATACTTTGGTATATAAATTTTAACTTTAATTCTACTCTAAAAAGCAAAGAAACAGATGGATTTTGTTGATACCTTTTGATAAGATGCACCATCCCTGGTGTTTCAAGACACGTTAGCGAGTTTGCATTTAGACCGGATTCAAATATGGTTTTGAGTTTCTTATGTTGTGACATTCGAGTATGGTCTACAACTCTACAAGGTCAGTGCATACATTACATGATGTTACAATGTATTCAAAAGAGCTTATTAAGCTGATAAGCAAATCATCACAGTCTTTATTATGGGAAAATAAGAAAAACTTCGATTTTTAGTTCACAAATGAAAAACAAGTTCACTACATTCATTAGGTAGGTACAGTACAGCCCATACTTTTGATATGTTGTTTTTTGATATTTCCGGTAGCAAAAAAAAAAGTAGCATACGGGATACATGTGTGACACAAAATAAATGAGTCAATGTTTGTTTTCTAATTTATTCGGGTGTTTTTAATTAAAAGATAGTCTATTTTTATAGTAGACAGAATGTACACAACAACATTATCCAATCTTGTTGAAGCCAAAAGAGTTATAATTGTAGAATATTCAATACCATAACCTCAAGAAAAACCCAGGGATGGGTGACAGCTTGCAAGTGGCTTCAATTCTTAGATCTTGGCAAAGTGCAAGGATCGGTAAAGAAAGTAAAACTGTAAAAACAGATATGCAAACACTAGAAATTATGGCCTAATTCGACGCCTTACTCCAATTCATCCCCCTAAACGGTTGCAGAGTCTCATAAGTTTTACTTATGGTTCGTATGATGTTCTAAGCCCTGTAATGGTTTGCACACCATGACCTCATCCATCAATCCATCCTCCCTTTGTTCCGCCCAACAAAATAGACCATGTTGCATGTGTCCTTTCCTCAGTAAAAGTTCTTCAGTTTTTGTTATATCTGATGTGTCATACAATCCATACTATAGGAGATTCATTGAAGGATTCAACAAAATAGCTAACCCCATGACTGAGCTTATGCAGAAGAACTAGAAGTTCGATTGGGGTGAAGAACAGGAAGAAGCTTTTCAACTATTAAAACAGAAACTATGTGTTGCACCTATCTTCGCACTACCAGAAGGCAGTGAAGATTTTGTGTTGTACAGTGATGCATCCATAAAAGGGTTAGGTACGGTACTGATGCAGAGAATGAAGGTTATTGCATACGCTTCCAGGCAACTGAAAATTCACGAGAAGAACTACACCACTCATGATCTGGAGTTAGGAGGCATAGTGTACGCCTGAAGATCTAGAAGACACTAGTTGTATGGACAATATGTGTAGAGTTCACCGACCTACAAGTGTCTACAACATTTCCTAGACAAAAACGATCATATGAGCAACGGCTGGATAGAGCTCCTAAGTGATTCGATACGAAATTCGTTATCATCGGGGAAAAAGAAATGTGTAGCGGAGCTTGAGTCGAAAGAAAGAATTCGAACCATAAGAGTAAGAGCCTTGGTTATGAGATTGGTTGGACTCTGTCATTGAATCCTTGAGGCACAGTAAAGAAGCAGTTTCGTTGAAACATTAAGCAGAAGTTTGAGGCATGCTAAAAGTTAGAAGCCTGCGTGTTGATGGAAATTATGTTTGGATAATTGGAGTTAGTTTACCATGGTTCTGGTGACACAAGAACTTTGGTTTTGCTGAATCGATAAGGTCAAGTATTCTTTTCATCTAGGAGCGACAAATGTTATACCTTGACTTGAAGATGTTATATTGGTGGCCAAACATGAAGGCTGACATCGACATGTGGTCAGCAAATGTGACTTATGCCCAAGGTCAAGCTGATCATCAGAGGCCCGTGTTTTATTGTCCAACGATATACCAGAATGGAAGAGGGAGAAGATAACAATGATTTCATTCACATGATACCCTAAACGGCAGCAGGATACGATTCGATTTGGGTTCATTTTTGATAGTCTTACTAAGTCTGTCACTTTTTGCCACTGAAGGAGAAGATTTAACAAATAATTAATGAGGTTACATGAAGGGTAAGATAGTAGCAATACATGGAATACGGTGTCAAAGCATGTCGATCGTAATAGCATTTCACTCGAAGAGTGTGGCAATCCTTGAATAAGCTTAGGTACGTCGATGAACTGAGCAACTGCCCTATCACCCTCAGCGAATGGACAAAGTGAGTGAACTTACAATCTTAAAGGACATGCTAAGAGCTTACGTGATTGACTTCAGAAATGGTTGGGATAGACATTTACCCTACAGTATAATGATCGTTACAATAATAGTATACAAGACATTAAAGTTGCACCGTTCGAGCACTTTATGGTAGGAGTGTCGATCGCTTGTTTGTTGGCTATAGTTGGAGAAGCAATATTTCGGACCAGAGATTATTCACGAGGGACTATGGAAAGATTTTAAGATTATAATATCGATGAAGTTAACGTGATCGACAAAAGGCTATGAGCTGAAAGAGGCGTAGGCCTTGAGTTTGAAGTTGGAGATAAGGTTAATGCTCAAGGTCGATTTAGCTCCTGGAAGGGTGTAATGCGATTGGAAAGCTTTGGAAAAATAAACCGTTTGGATTACTCAAGAAACTTAAGTAAGTAACAATTGTATTCACGTTACTACTTAAAGAAATGTTTGTCGATGACACACTTTTATTCTTCGAGGGGAATACAAGCGACGACCAAATCAACTTAGTTGAAGAATTGTAGAGATAATGTGACCGTGAGGTCAAGAACGCAAACGAAAGCGTCTATACCTCTCATTAAAGTCCGTTGGATGCTCGAAAGAGGTCAGATACAGTGGGATGGAACGTGATGACAATTTAAGGAGCAAGTACCCTCATTATTCGCAATGTCACGATCTATAGGACGTCGTGATTTCGGACGAATCGATAACATGTGGCGGATGTAGCACTCGGAAAAATTAGAACTCCTTTTCATTTTATGTAAGAATATGTACTGCAAGTTTGCAAATTTACCGTAAATCTCAACGAGGAGTCATTTTATGACCGTCAATGCATTATTTTTTTTCATGAAAAGTTTAATTTGCACGCGAATATCATCATTATTACTCTGTGTCTAAAATGATATTTTAGAACGCGTAACAATAAAAATCATACTTAACTCACTCTCGTGAAATGAGTCATTTACTTGTAAGCACTTTATAAAACCACCTACATTCAGAATTATATAACTATGACAACTATGATAAGAGTCCAACATCAATAATAAAATACATGCATTGCAATGAAAGGTTCAAACATCAGTAACATTGTTACATATGATTTACATTAATTCAATATACAATAATAATGGAACATTATCATCACAAGGTCTTACCACTACCCTACTACTTGATTATTTTGAATATTTCTATCTTGATATGTATTAAACCTGTGATACAATGTGAAATGAAAGGAAATAAGAAGATTCTATCAATGTATTAGAGGGAGCATAATGAACTAACGTATTAGGAAAATTCACTGTGATTCTATATTGGTATAGGACTCTTCACATGTAACATTTCAGTAATCAATTAAAAATATTCGAGTATAAATGAGGAGACAGTGCATATGAACAAATGAATCAAAACAAAAATTCTAAATCAATAAGTAATATACGGTTTCAGAATCAGTCTTGTTAGTGAAGAGCTAAAGTGTGTGTCAGCTTAAGGGTAACAAACCAAGCTTACACCACTTTCTTTTCACCATCATTCGACACACTTGGTTTTATTCGGGCTCGGTTAAATTGTTTCGTAGTTTAACATTAATCATGTAGCTTAAAGAGAGTCTTGATTACATGATGATACAAAACTATAACCAAGGTGTCTATTATGTACTACACATATGATATCTTGGTAGTGGAGGCATGAAGATAAAAATATACATATTAAGTAATAATGTAAAAAAAACGTAACATACATAAAACAAACTAAGCATACCCGTTATGAAAAGAGATAAAGAACATTGCATTAAACTTTTAAACGTATATGACATGCTACGACGGTTCACCACGGTTTAGCATGCACTAGAATTTCGCATAAAATATTGTAGAATTGCTTATATGGTGACCTCAACCGATAGAAGGTACGTTACCTGTACAACGACGAACCATGCGAGCCGTTGTCCTGGGTGCGTCGGTCAAGCCCTGAACAAACTGAGCAAAAGGTATGCTCGTTGGGTTGTGTTAGACTTGTAGATACTTGGCACCATTAAGACAACAATACTTGTACAAGCGAAAAAAAAGGTGCTACCATGGTTGAAACTAACGACGTTCGCAGCGCTGCTAAAATTTTTTCTTAGCCAAATAGGTTGGACAACAACACCACTTCGCCCTTAGTTTTGACTTTGCTTACCTCGTGACCGACATTTTGAAGTAGACACTATGCGGGTTAACAGAGGAAATAGGCTAGAATTATAAAAGGTGGATGCGGTTGAAGTAGGATGCCCGGACAGTGGCCTAAACCACTGTTGTAATGTTAGTGCTACGACTGTAAAGCAAAAAATGAAAGGAAAAGATAGCAATCGTTTAGGAATTTCATGGAATAATTTGTTATACATGCATGTGTTACAATGTAAAGGAGAGAAAACCAAGATAGACACATGCAAAATATCTAATAGATATACAGGTGAGTTGCTGGTAGTAAAACAAAACCGAAACAGTGAGTTTGGAAACTCAAGTTGAATCGTCGTTATGTGAACATCAAAATGAAGAAAAGGGATGCCATGAAATATTATATTGTACACGTGAGGAGGTTGGTGAAAATTAAAGGGTAATGTTTCTAGTTTTGACAGTTGGCGTAGAAATATCCATACCACTTTTATATATAAACTTTGACATATATAAATATTACATGCGTAGCTATCTGACTTGGTTCGAGCTCCAAATGGGTTGACAGCTCGTTAATAGGTATAGTTATTTCAATGAGTATAAATTAGAAAATGATTAATTTTTGAGATTAGAATTATTAATAATGGGACGAACTTTTTAAACAGGTTAAAAGTGTTTATCCTGGCTTATAAATTTAGTTAACACTAAAAATATTTTTCAAAAATATTTAAGTTTAGATTATGATTTTAAAAGCCATATGATTTAAATTATAAGTCATGAAGCATAAGAATATTAATTGCAAGTAAATATTTTTAACACAAATCTTTTAGACAATTTCACTTGAACTACCAATATACAAAATGGAATGTTTATTTCGAGACTTAAGTGATAACTATAGTATATAAATGAGGAGAGATAAATTAATGTATGAACTCAGGTAGTTATTAAAATAAAAGTTTATGATTTAAATGGTTTATTTAGCAAGGTGACATGTGATAGATAATTTCATCATAAATCATGTATAAATTCTTATATGTACGTATTTCGTGACCTCCTAGAGGCAACGGTTTAATCAAACACCTGAAACGTAAAACGTTAACTCATAAACGACAATTGCCTTTTTAACATTTGCACATTAAGTATTGTTGGTATGTAAACTCAGACTTTGTCATAATTATTTAGGTGTTTGACTGGTTACTTTTGACGTGCATTGAACCATTATTCAGTTAAAGAGATTAACAACAAGGTGTGTTTTCATAGCCTCTACTCTATGTTTTAAATTCTTTTGGGGTGAGAATCATGGCTATTTCCAAACGAGTGAATACAGTACAATTATCATTACTGATTGGTCTAAGTCCGATTTAACCAAGTTGTATTGCTGGATTTTTTAGAACCGTTTAATCTTTGTGAGCGCGATTGTTATGGATAGATCTATTCGGGCTTGACATCCCTGTTTGTCTTGGACTGCATGGTTAAGCAAACAACAGTTTCATTTGAGTCTACAACTAAGGGTGTCGCGGGTTAGACAAGCAAGGCATTCATTTATTGTTAGGTATATGTTAATGACTCGGTGTCATGAGTTAGCAATAGTAAATGCAATATACATGACTTTTGTATCTGTTATACTTGTCATATGTGGATGAATCTTGTGTTTTACTAACATACACTTTTCTACTTAAAAACCTATGAAACACCAACTTTATGTTGCACTTTAGACAATGTTTTTCAGGTATTATGAAGAAGATGATATATGAAGTTCATGCATTGATGTCATTTTCCAATTATCTGAAGCTACTATGTATTATTAAAAACGCTTGTTGTATTGTCTATGTTATGCATCCACGAATGTTTAAACAATTTATTATTTTCTAATTCAAGTGATCTATTTTCTTAAAATGTCTCATATAGAGGTCGTTCTATATTGCTTAGAAGTATGATAATTGTGAAGTCACACGCCCTCGGCTACCATTATACTCTGATATTTTGGGGGTGTGACAGTTGTCATCTACAAACAAAAGGAAGATTGTTTTTCTTGGGTAAGTTCAGTGAGTGAACGACCATGAGGAATGGTGTAATATGAAATATCATAATTTGATTGATATTGTCTAGATGGGTCGTCTTTCTGATAATGTTTATCAGGAGGATATCTAGAAGAATCAACTATTCTAATATCATCTAGTGAGGTATTTATGAACCTGATGGCTTCGATACTCTCATCAAATGTAACATGATAAGTTTGCTCAATTTGTTGTCTTCTTGTATTGAAGACTTTAAATGCTTTAGAGTTAAATGAGTATCCTAGGAAATAACCATCATCATCTTTTGCATCAAATTTGCCTAGATGATCCTTGTGATTATGGATAAACACATGGCAATCAAACACATGAAAGTAAATCATATCAGGAATCCTTTCTCTGAATATTTCATAGGGAGTTCTATCATGTCTTGTGACTATTATTGATCTGTTGTGAGTATAATAGGCAATCCAGACTTCTTGAGTCCAAAAATTCTTTGAGAGTACCGAGCCACTAAGCATTGTTCTTGCAGCTTCGTTGAGAGTTCTATTCTTCCTTTCAGCTACACCATTTTGTTCAGGTGTATAAGAGAAGAGAAGTTCTGAGAAATTCCTTTCTCATCACAAAATCTCTCAAGCTCAGAGTTTCTAAACTCAATCCTATTATCAGTTCTAATTTGTTTGACTTTTATATCATTTTAGTTTTGAACTATCTTGATAAAAAAATTATCATTTCAGCTGCCTAACTCTTTTTCTTAAGAAAATAAACACATGTGTACCTTGAGTACTCATCAACAATGAGTAGGGTGCATTTTTCATGGTCTACTGACATAGGACTGACTTGGTCCAAATAAATCCATCGGAAGAAGATGCAAACATTTTCTGATGGAGAAATTTTGTTTAGTTTTGAATGAGGCTCTTTTGTGCTTTCATTTTTCACACGTTGAGGATGGTTTATCCTTTGAATAAACAATTGAAGGAAGACAAAGAACCTTGTTTTGTTTAGCAAGTTTATTAATGTTCTTGAAATTTAGGTGTGAGAGCCTTTTATGCCATAGTCAGTTTACATTTTCTGAGGCTTTGGCAAAGAAGCAAGTACCATTTGAAGTCAGTAATGACATGTCTAGGACGCAGACATCATTCTTTCTTGGTGCTCTCAACACAATTTCCTTGTTAGCATTAAAGATTGTTCCTTGGTTATTATCAAATTGAATAATATATTTAGCATCACAGAGTTGGCTCATGCTAATTAAATGGTATTTTAGACCTTTAACAAAGGCTACTTTAGAGAAATTAATACCACCATAGTTTATTGAACCATATCTCTTAGTAATACAAGATAAATTATCACGAAACACTACCTTAGGACCTGGTTGCTCCACATATTTGTGTAGATAACTCTTAACACCAGTCATACTCTTAAGCATCCAATGTCTAGATGGGTTCTCTGATGTGTCTCTGGACAAATAATAAACTTGGGTTAGTTTTTCTTGTGAACCCACCTCTTTGTGGGCTCTTTTGCTTTGGTAGCATGAAGTTTTTCACCTCTCTTAAAACATTCAAAGTCATTATGATCAGTGATTGAGTGTACACTGCTTCAACAAGTGGTGCAACTCACTCCAATGGAGGACTCACTAGACTAAGAGGATTAAGCTAGTACTCCACCTCTGACTTGAATGACACGATTATGTTCTGAGGTAGAATGATCATAGCTTCCACAGCCATGACGATTATGTTCTGGGGTACACTGCTTCCACAGTCATGACGATGATCGTTGAAGCCACAGTGAGTACATGGTGGGTAAGGCTTTGAATTAATTGGAAAAATATATAAAGTAGGTTCCTGTTCTTGGTGAAGAAGTCTAAACTTCGGCCACAGTGACTGAAGTCTAAAGATGTTAATGAGGTGGAGACACAATTGACAACAATTTTTACAAAACAGTGACTGAGAAGAAGTCTACAAAACACCTCATTAATCATCCACTTAGTAAATGGTTGTCGCGTTACTAAACTTAGGTATAAGTAAGATTTTTTTTTATTTCTATAGGTTACTAAACTGACTTGTTTAGCTGAAGAAGCAAAGACAAGTGACTCAACGCAAAGTGCATGCAAACCAATAGAGTACTTCTATCAAGAACATCGTAAAAATATCTAAAACGTTAAGTTCACCCATTTGAAAGGCATACTTTGGTATATAAATTTTAACTTTAATTCTACTCTAAAAAGCAAAGAAACAGATGGATTTTGTTGATACCTTTTGATAAGATGCACCATCCCTGGTGTTTCAAGACACGTTAGCGAGTTTGCATTTAGACCGGATTCAAATATGGTTTTGAGTTCCAGAGAGGCGAATTGAAGATGTGCCTGTTGTCAGAGACTTTCCGGAAGTATTTCCTGAAGATTTGCCAGGATTACCCCCGACACGCCAAGTAGAATTTCACATCGAGCTGATACCCGGAGCTGCACCTGTTGCACGTGCACCCTATCGTCTTGCACCTGCAGAAATGAAAGAACTAGCCGAACAGCTAAAAGAACTTTCTGACAAAGGTTTTATAAGACCAAGTTCCTCTCCGTGGGGAGCACCAATCTTATTTGTCAAAAAGAAAGATGGATCTTTCCGAATGTGTATCGATTATCGTGAGTTGAACAAACTTACAGTGAAAAATCGTTATCCCTTACCAAGGATCGATGACTTATTCGATCAGTTGCAAGGATCCAGCATCTACTCAAAAATTGACTTAAGGTCAGGTTATCATCAGTTAAGGGTTAGAGAAGAAGATATTCCCAAGACTGCTTTCAGAACACGATACGGACACTGTGAGTTTTGAGTTATGCCTTTTGCTTTGACCAACGCACCCGCTGTGTTCATGGATCTCATGAACCGTGTGTGCAAGCCATACTTGGATAAGTTTGTGATTGTGTTCATCGACGACATTCTCATATACTCCCACAATGAGAAAGAACACGAGGAACACCTGAAAACTATTCTGGAGTTGCTGAAGAAGGAAGAACTGTATGCCAAATTTTCTAAATGTGAATTTTGGATCAATACGGTAAAATTTCTCGGTCACGTGATTGATAGCAGTGGTATTCACGTAGACCCAGCAAAGATCGAAGCAGTTAAGAATTGGGCATCTCCAACCACTCCTTCTGAGATTCGCCAGTTCTTAGGTCTTGCAAGATACTATAGGAGATTCATCAAAGGATTCTCCAAAATAGCTAACCCCATGACTGAGCTTACGCAGAAGAACTAGAAGTT
The DNA here is from genome assembly GCA_026074375.1 of Tanacetum coccineum. NCBI lineage: Eukaryota > Viridiplantae > Streptophyta > Magnoliopsida > Asterales > Asteraceae > Tanacetum > Tanacetum coccineum. The sequence continues at coordinate 27,361 of BQNB010044453.1, forward strand.
CGATTGGGGTGAAGAACAGGAAGAAGCTTTTCAGCTATTAAAATAGAAACTATGTGCTGTACCTATCTTAGCACTACCAGAAGGCAGTGAAGATTTTGTGGTGTACTGTGATGCATCCATAAAAGGGTTAGGTGCGGTACTGATGCAGATAATGAAGGTTATTGCATATGCTTCTAGGCAACTGAAAATTTACGAAAAGAATTACACCACTCATGATCTGGAGTTAGGAGCAGTAGTGTTCGCCCTGAAGATATGGAGACACTATTTGTATGGCATAAAATGTGTAGTGTTCACCGACCACAAGAGTCTACAACATATCCTAGACCAAAAGGACCTCAATATGAGGCAACGCCGATGGATAGAGCTCCTAAGTGATTACGATTGCGAAATTCGTTATCATCCGGGGAAAGCAAATGTCGTAGCGGATGCCTTTAGTCGAAAGGAAAGAATCGAACCATTACGAGTAAGAGCCATGGTTATGACCATTGGCTTGGACCTTCCGTCACGAATCCTTGATGCTCAGAAAGAAGCAGTTAAGGTTGAATACATTGAAGTAGCCCGCGCTGATGGAACATTATGATTGGATAATAGGAGTTAGTTACCATGTTACGGTGACACGAGATCTTTGGTTATGCACGAATCGCATAAGTCAAAGTATTTTATTCATCCAAGAGCCAACAAAATGTACCATGACTTGAAGATGTTATATTGGTGGCCAAACATGAAGGCGGACATCGCCACATATGTCAGCAAATGCCTGACTTATGCCAAGGTCAAAGCTGAACATCAGAGGCCCTCTGGTTTATTGGTCCAACCCGATATACCAGAATGGAAGTGGGAGAAGATAACAATGGATTTCATCACCAAACTACCCAAAACGGCAGCAGGATACGATTCGATTTGGGTCATTTTTGATCGTCTTACTAAGTCTGCGCACTTTTTGCCAATGAAGGAGACAAATTTAACAAAAAAATTAATGAGGCTATACATGAAGGAGATAGTAGCAATACATGGAATACCGGTGTCAATCATCGCCGATCGTGATAGCCATTTCACTTCGAGAGTGTGGCAATCCTTGCATAAAGCATTAGGTACGTAGTTGAACCTGAGCACTGCCTATCACCCTCAGACCGATGGTCAAAGTGAGAGAACCATTCAAACCTTAGAGGACATGCTAAGAGCTTGCGTGATTGACTTCAGAAATGGTTGGGATAGACATTTACCCCTAGTATAATTTTTGTACAATAATAGTTATCACACGAGCATTAAAGTTGTACCGTTCGAAGCACTTTATGGTAGGAAGTGTCGATCGCCTGTTTGTTGGGCTGAAGTTGGAGAAGCACAACTTACCGGACCAGAGATTATTCACGAGACTACGGAAAAGATTTTCAAGATTAGAGATCGCATGCAAGTTGCACGTGATCGACAAAAGAGCTATGCTGACAAGAGGCGTAGGCCCCTTGAGTTTGAAGTTGGAGATAAGGTTATGCTCAAGGTCGCTCCCTGGAAGGGTGTAATGCGATTTGGAAAGCGTGGAAAATTAAACCCTCGATACATTGGACCCTTTAGAATCATAGAAAGGATTGGTCCACTAGCTTACCGTTTGGAATTACCTCAAGAACTTAGTCAAGTACACAATGTATTCCACGTCTACAACTTAAAGAAATGTTTGTCCGATGACACACTCTTTATTCCTCTGGAGGAAATACAACTCGACGACAAACTCAACTTCGTTGAAGAATCTGTAGAGATAATGGACCGTGAGGTCAAGCAACTCAAACGAAGCCGTATACCTATCATTAAAGTCCGTTGGAATGCACGAAGAGGTCCAGAATACACGTGGGAACGTGAGGACCAATTCAAGAGCAAGTACCCTTACTTATTCGCAAGTTCACAATCTACTAGGACGTCTTGATTTCGGGACGAAATCGCATAACATGAGGCGGATGTAGCACCTCGGAAAAATTTAGAACTCCTTTTCATTTTATGTAAGAATATGTACTGCAAGTTTGGAAATTTACCGTAAATCTCAACGAGGAGTCATTTTATGACCGTCAATGCATTATTTTTTTTCATGAAAAGTTTAATTTGCACGCGAATATCACCATTATTACTCTGTGTCTAAAAGAATATTTTAGAACGCGTAATAATAAAAATCATACTTATCTCACTCTTGTGAAACGAGTCATTTACTTGTAAGCACTTTATAAAATTACCTACATTCAAATTAATAACTATGACAACTATGATAGAGTCCAACATAAATAAAATAAATTACATGCATATGCACATGAAAGGTCCAACATCAGATATGCATGTACATATGAATATACATAATTCAATATACAATAATAATGGAACATTATCATCACAAGTCTTACACACACTACCCTACTACTTGATTATTTTGAATATTTCCATCATGTGATACGTATTACAAACCTGATACAATTTGAAATGAAAGAAATAAGAAGATTCTATAATAGTATTAGAGAAGAGGCATAATGACTAACAGTATTAGAGAAACTCACTATGATTCAATAGTGGTATAGGACCCTTCACATGTAACATTTCAGTAATCAATTAAAAACTTCGAGTATAAATGAGGAGCCGTGCATGAACAAATGAATCACAACTAAAATTCTAAAATCAATAAGTAAACTATACGGTTCAAGATCCAGTCTCGTTAAGTGCAAGAGCTAAGTGAGTGTCAGCCTTAGAAGGAGTAACAACCAAGCCTTACCACCACCTTTCTTTCTCACCATCATTCGACACACTTGGGCCTCGGTAAGTCGTTCTCGTAGTTCAACATTAATCATGTAGCTTAACGAGAGTCTTGACTTTGCATGAATGATACACAACCTATAACCAAGCGTGTCTAATATGTACGTACACATATGAATATCTTGGTCGTGGCAGGCATGAGATAACAATATACATATAAGTAACTGATGTAAAACAACGTAACATACGTAAAACAAACGTCTATATACCCGTTATGAAAAGCGATCAACAAGAAAACTGCATAAAACTTTAAACATATATGACATGCTACGACGGTTCACCACGGTTTAGCATGCACTAGAATTTCGCATAAAATATTGTAGAATTACTTATATGGTGACCTTGACCGATAGCAGGTACGTTACCAAGTAACCCAAGACGAACCATGGCGAGCCGTTGCTCATTGTGGTGCGTCACAGCCCTGAAACAAACCGAGCAAAGGTATGCTTGTTAGGTTGTGTTCAGACCTTATAGATACTTGGCACCCTAAGACCAACAATACTCGTACCCAAGCGAAACACAACTGCTACCATGGTTGAAACTCACGAGTTCGCAGCAGCTGCTATTATTTTTTCTAAGCCAAATAGGTTGTGAAACAACACCACTTCGCCCTTAGTTTCGACCTTTGCTTACCTCGTGACCGACATTTTAGAAGTAGAACTATGCGGGTTAACAAGAGGTCATAGCTAGAATTATAAAAGGTGCGTTGGGTGCAAGTAAGGATGCCACGACAGTGGCCCTAAACCCACTGTTGGTGCTACGATGTAAAGCAGAAAAATGAAAGAAAAAGACTAGAATATTACGGATTTCATGAAAATTTGTTATACATGCATGCGTTACAATGTAAAGGAGAGAAAACCAAGATAGAAACATGCAAAATATCTAATATATATACATGTGAGTTGCTGGTAGTAGAACAAAACCTAAACAGTGAGTTTGGAAACTCACTGTTGAATTCGTCACGTGAACATCAAAATGAAGAAAAAGGGGATGGACATGAAATATTATATATGTACACGTGAGGAGTTGGTGAAAATTAAAAGGGTACATGTTTCCTAGTTTTGACAAGTTGACGTAGAAATATCCATACCACTTTTATATATAAACTTTGACATATATAAATATTACATGCGTAGCTATCTACTCTCGGTTCAAGCTCTAAATGGGTTGACAGCTCGTTAATAGGTATAGTTATTTCAATGATTATAAATTAGAAAACGATAAATTGTCGATACTTTAGAATTATTAATAATGGGACCGAACTTTTAAACAGATAAACGAGTTTATCCCGGCTCATAAATTTTAGTTAACACTAAAAATATTTTCAAAAACTATTTAAGTTTAAATTATGATTTTAAAAGCCATATGATTTAAATTACAAGTCATGAAGCATAAGAATATTAATTGCAAGTAAATAATTTTTAATACAAAATCTTTAGACAATTTCACGTGAACTACAATATACAAAATGGATGTTTATTCGAGACTTAAGTGATAACTGGAGTATATAAATGAGCGAGATAAACATATGTATGTAACTCAATAGTTATTAAAAATAGTAGTTAAAACTTAAATGGTATTATTTTAGCAAGGTGACCATGTGATAGCATAATTTCATCAAATCATGTATAAATACATATATGTACCTATTCGTGCACCATCCCTAGAGCCAACGGTTTAATCAACACCTTGAAAACGTAAAACGTTAACTCATAAACGACAATGCTTTTTTACATATTTGCACATTAAGTATTGTTGGAATGTAAACTCAGACTTTGTCATAATTATTTAGGTGTTTGACTGCGTTACTTTTGACGTGCATTGAACCATATTCAGTTACAGACGATTAACCAACAAGGTGAGTTTTCATAGCCCCTACTCTACTGTTTTATATCATCTTTTGGGGTGAGAACATTGCTTATTTCAAACGTGTGAATACAAGTATAATTACTTATTACTGATTGGTCTAAGTCCTGATTTAACCCAAGTTGCTAATTGCTCGATTTATCATGAACCGTCAATCTTTGTGAGCGCGAATGTTATGGATAGATCTATCGGGATTGACATCCCTGTTTGTCTTGGACTGACATTAGTCAAGCAAACACAGTTTCATTTGAGTCAGACTACGGGTGTCCCGGGTTAGACACCTGCAAGGGTATTCTTTTATTGTTGGTATATGCTAACGCTTCGGTGTCATGAGCTTAGACAATAGTAATGCAATTTATATGACTTTGTATCTGTTATATTGTCATATGTGGATGAAATCTTGTGATTCACAAACACTACACTTTTCTGCTTAAACAAACCTATGAACTCACCAACTTTATGTTGACACTTTAGCAATGTTTTATCAGGTATTAAGAATGAAGATGCTATATGAAGTCTCATGCATTGCTGTCATTTTCCAGTTATCTGAAGATCACTTCTATTATTTAAAAACGATGTTGTATTGTCTATTTTTATGCAGCCGCTGAATGCGAAACAATTTATTATTTCCTAATTCGAGTGATCCGTTTTCTTAAAACGTCTCATATAGAGGTCGTTCTATATTGCTTAGAAGTATGATAATCATGAAGTCACACGCCCTCGGCTACCATTATACTCTGATATTCTGGGGGTGTGACAGTTGTCATCTACAAACAAAAGGAAGATTGTTTTTCTTGGGTAAGTTCAGTGAGTGAACAACCATGAGGAATGATGTAATATGAAATATCATAATTTGATTGATATTTTCTAGATGGGTCGTCTTTGATATTTATTAAGAGGATATCTTGAAGAATCAACTATTCTAATATCATCTAGTGAGGTATTTGTGAACCTGATGGCTTCGATACTCTCATCAAATGTAACATGATAAGTTTGCTCAATTTATTGTCTTCTTGTATTGAAGACTTTAAATGCTTTAGAGTTAAATGAGTATCCTAGAAAATAACCATCATCATCTTTTACATTAAATTTCCCTAGATTATCCTTGTGATTATGAATAAACACATGGCAATCAAGCACATGAAAGTAACTCATATCAGGAATCCTTTCTCTGAATATTTCATAGGGAGTTCTATCATGTCTTGTGACTATTATTGATCTGTTCTGAGTATAATAGGCAATCCTGCTTGAGTCCAAAAATTCTTTGAGAGTACCGAGCCATTAAGCATTGTTCTTGCAGCTTCGTTGAGAGTTCTATTCTTCCTTTCAGCTACACCATTTTGTTCAGGTGTATAAGAGAAGAGAAGAGAAGTTCTGAGAAATTCTTTTCTCATCACAAAATCTCTCAAGCTCAGAGTTTCTAAACTCAATCCTATTATCAGTTCTAATTTGTTTGACTTTTATATCATTTTAGTTTTGAACTATCTTGATAAAAGAAATTATCATTTCAGCTGCCTAACTCTTTTTCTTGAGAAAATAAACCCATGTGTACCTTGAGTACTCATCAACAATGAGTATGGTGCATTTTTCATGGTCTACTGACATAGGACCGACTTGGTCCAAATAAATCCATCTGAAGAAGATGCAAACATTTTCTGATGGAGAAATTTTGTTTAGTTTTGAATGAGGTTCTTTTGTGCTTTCATTTTTCACACGTTGAGGATGGTTTATCCTTTGAATAAACAAGTGAAGGAAGACCAAGAACCTTGTTTTGTTTAGCAAGTTTATTAATGTTCTTGAAATTTAGGTGTGAGAGCCTTTTATGCCATAGTCAGTTTACATTTTCTGAGGCTTTGGCAAAGAAGCAAGCACCATTTGAAGTCAGTAATGACATGTCTAGGACGCAGACATCATTCTTTCTTGGTGCTCTCAACACAATTTCCTTGTTAGCATTAAAGATTGTTCCTTGGTTATTATCAAATTGAATAATATATTTAGCATCACAGAGTTGGCTCATGCTAATTAAATGGTATTTTAGACCTTTAACAAAGGCTACTTTAGAGAAATTAATACCACCATAGTTTATTGAACCATATCTCTTAGTAATACAAGATAAATTATGACCAAACACTACCTTAGGACCTGGTTGCTACACATATTTGTGCAGATAACTCTTAACACCAGTCATACTCTTAAGCATCAAGTGTCCAGATGGGTTCCCTGATGTGTCTTTGGACAAATAATAAACTTGGGTTAATTAGTTTTTCTTGTGAACCCACCTCTTTGTGGGCTCTTTTGCTTTGGTAGCATGAAGTTTTTCACCTCTCTTAAAACATTCAAAGTCATTATGATCAGTGATTGAGTGTACACTGCTTCAACAAGTGGTGCAACTCACTCCAATGGAGGACTCACTAGACTAAGAGGATTAAGCTAGTACTCCACCTCTGACTTGAATGACACGATTATGTTATGAGGTAGAATGATCATAGCTTCCACAGCCATGACGATTATGTTCTGGGGTACACTGCTTCCACAGTCATGACGATGATCGTTGAAGCCACAGTGAGTACATGGTGGGTAAGGCTTTGAATTAATTGGAAAAATATATAAAGTAGGTTCCTGTTGTGGTGAAGAAGTAATAAATTCGGCCTACACAGTGACTGATAGTCTAAGTCAGTGTAATGAGGGGGAGACACTAATGACAACATTTGTTACAGCCCATATCTTATTAAATGGTTGTCGCGGTATCGAAACGTAGGGAGATGGAAGTGTGTGTGTTTTTGTATGGTGTACTAATGGATCTTTGGTTGTGGGCGACGGAGATAGACAATGGCAAGGGACGCATTCGCATACAGGGCATGCGATATACGAAGACGGGAAGTGCACCTTTGGTTATAGGCTGTCGGCGAGCATAGTACTGCGGAATTATTGTTCGTTTCAGTTATGGCGACGGTGTTTGCTGTCAGGGGTGAGATTGGGGTTCGGCGGGGTTGGTCGTGGATGGTAGAGGGGAGGGGTAGTAAGGGAGGGGGGGGGGGGGCGAGTTTTGGGCGGGTTGAGGTTGCATTGGGATTGTGGGGGGGGGGGGGGGGGTGGGGGGGGGGGGGGGGGGGGGGGGGGGGGGAATGGGGGGGGGGGGGGTTGGCAGGGGAGGGGGGGGGGGGGGGGGGTAGGGGGGGGCGTGGGATGTGGGGGGGGGGGGGGGGGGGAGGGGCGAGGGGGGGGGAGGGGTGGCTGGAGGGGTGGGAGGAGGGGGCGGTGGGGGGGGGGGGGGGGGCGGGGCGGAGGGGGGGGGGGGGGTTGGGGGGTTGGGGAGGGGGTGGGGTTGACGGAATGGGTGGGAGTGGGGGGGGGGAGGGGGGGTGGGGGTGGGGGGGTGGGGAGTGATTGCGGGGAGGAGGGAGGGATGGGGGGTGCGTTGGGGGGTGGCGGTGGGGGGGGTGGGGGTGTGGGGGTGGGGAGGGGGGAGGGGGGGGGTAGGTGGGGGGGTCTGGGGTGGGGAGGGGTAGCGGGGGGGGAGGGGGGGGGGGGGGAGGAGTGGGTGGAATCGCGGGGTGGAGGGGGGGGGGATGGTGGGTGGGGTGGGGGGTGGCGTGGGGGAGGGCGGGGGATGTGAGGGGGGTGGGGGTGTGGAGGGGGTGGGGGGTGTGAGGAGGCTGGGTAGTGGGAGGGGGGGGGGGGGGGGGGAGGGAGGGGGGGGGGGGTTGGGGGTGGGGTGGAGGGGGGGGGGGGGGGGGCGTGGTGGGGTGGGGGTGGGGGGGGGGGGGTCCGGAGACACAATTGACAACAATTTTTACAAAACAGTGACTGAGAAGAAGTCTACAAAACACCTCATTAATCATCCACTTAGTAAATGGTTGTCGCGTTACTAAACTTAGGTATAAGTAAGATTTTTTTTATTTCTATAGGTTACTAAACTGACTTGTTTAGCTGAAGAAGCAAAGTCAAGTGACTCAACGCAAAGTGCATGCAAACTAATACGTTAAGTTCACCCATTTGAAAGGCATACTTCTATCAAGAACATCGTAAAAATATCTAAAACGTTAAGTTCACCCATTTGAAAGGCATACTTTGGTATATAAATTTTAACTTTAATTCTACTCTAAAAAGCAAAGAAACAGATGGATTTTGTTGATACCTTTTGATAAGATGCACCATCCCTGGTGTTTCAAGACACGTTAGCGAGTTTGCATTTAGACCGGATTCAAATATGGTTTTGAGTTTCTTATGTTGTGACATTCGAGTATGGTCTACAACTCTACAAGGTCAGTGCATACATTACATGATGTTACAATGTATTCAAAAGAGCTTATTAAGCTGATAAGCAAATCATCACAGTCTTTATTATGGGAAAATAAGAAAAACTTCGATTTTTAGTTCACAAATGAAAAACAAGTTCACTACATTCATTAGGTAGGTACAGTACAGCCCATACTTTGATCATGTGTTTTCTTTTATTTCCGGCAAAAAAAAGAAGAAGATACGGGATACATGTGTTACACAAAATAAAATGATTAGCATGTTTTGTTTTCTAAATTATTCGGAGGTTTTTAATTTAAAAGATAGTCTATATATAGCTAGAAGAATGTACAACAACAACATTATCCAAATCTAGTCGAAGCAAGAGTTATAATGTAGACATATTATACCCATACCTCAAGAAAAACCCGAGGGTAGGGTGACAGCTTGCAAGTGCTTCAATTCTAAGAAAATCTCTGGCAAGTGCACGGGATAGCCGTAAGAAAGTAAAAATGTAAAAAACAGATCATGCAAACACTAGAAATATGGCCTAAATTCGACGCCTTCCACAATCATCCCTCCTAAACGGTCTGCAGAGTCTCCCATAAGTTTTACCTTGAGTTTCTTATGATGTTCTAAGCCCTGTAATGGTTTGCACACCATGACCTCATCCATCAATCCATCCTCCCTTTGTTCCGCCCAACAAAATAGACCATGTTGCATGTGTCCTTTCCTCAGTAAAAGTTCTTCAGTTTTTTTTATATCTGATGTGTCATACAATCCATATTTTGGGTTGATTGTCGGAATATCCATTTCAGTATGGTGTTTAAGATGGACAAGACATGAATCTTGATAAATGTCATCCAACTCGTAATATGCTCTGAACATGTATCTTCTATCAGGATGCATTTTGTGCTTTTCAAATTTCAACACAAGATAACATGCATAGATACATTGTGGTGAAAACATGTGTGACTGAATTTGGCATGTGAAAGAAATGCCACGCAGAAATGATATTTCTACTATCTCAATGGACCTGTTGATGTATAGATTTTAATTACTTAGAGTTCAACAAAGTGAAGATATTTTATCAAGCACAGGTGTAGTTGTTTCCCATAGTAAATTCTTAGTAGTGTACGTAAAAAAAATTGTTTTTTCTCCAAAGTAACAACAAAAATACATTAAAAAGATGTGAGTGCATACCCAAAGATTCTACGATTTTTGATAAATGTTTTGTTCTTTTGTCACTCGATCAGATAGGTTTACTTTATTTATACTTGTACTCCGTAGTTGATAACAATACTGAACCACTTCTAGTTAAAGTACTCTAATGCAATTACCAACTCAAATTTGAGTAACCCAAACTTGAAAACGTAGATCAACTTTGATATCTCGGACCCATAAATTAAAAAAACCCGGCCCAACCCAAATTCTGAAAAACCGGAACTGAAAAATCCCGACCCAAAAAAAGCAACCCGAAAAACAAAAGTTATTAATAACTCTAATTAAAATTGCGCATACTGTACCTCGAAAACCTGAATCCGACGTTGCTGTTTTTAGATATTTGCATAGGATACAGATGTTCGATGCCAGAGATTAAGATTTCCGTAGCTGATAGCATAGAACATATCCTGCCGGTAGATTTGCACAGTGAAATCCACTGTTTATAATCAAATAATTACATTGCTGTTAGAATATAATATTATGAATGTATATATATCGTGATATGCATACTAAAGTGTTTGTTTGCCATGAAATCAATCAAAAGTAGATATTACCAAGTGGCCATTATCTGCAAGGAAACCCTCACAAAGAAGAAAGTAGAGCTCCTTTTTGGTGGTGTGGTTCAAAGGTTTGTCCGACATCTCAATATAACGTTGATAGCCATCTGCTAACTTTTTCTCCCAGTATTCATCATCATCATCATCATCATTATCAACATCCTTTTCATCTGATATCGAGAGACTTTTAAATCCTTCAATGTCTTCATGCTACATTTTTTAAGTACAATATGCAAAACGCATTGTTACTATTTAATCACAGACAGAAAAACAGCACCACATGTACACACACAACAAAAGACCAAGTGATTATCATTGCTTCTACAAGATAGAAACTTGCCATCTCTATCGGCCGAAACTCAATTCCTTGAATCAAGAGACCAGACGCAGAGATATTAGGAAATTCTGGATATGAAAGTCCCTCAATCACCACGTCAAATTCAGCATTCGGCCCATGATTAATAAAACGCCACATTTTAACAGAAGACCAGTTCTTTGGTGTCAGTTCTACAGTATTTGTAGAGCATATTCTTAACTCTTCTTTTCTCCATTTAACCGTTATCAACTTCACGCTTTCGAGATCCACATTGAGTTGCTGAGGAAACTTGAAAATCAAGCTAACCTCATACATGGTACCAAGTGATAACATCCTAGTGCTTATGAGACATTTAACTTCATGGAATTCCCAAAAAGAATACTCCACCACTTTCAGAAAACTGAAAAATTCATAAGGTTATCCCGGTAAGTTAAATTTCATCTTTTATCATCGAATAAATAATCAGTTTCCTTCAGATGTATAATCAAGATTAAATAAATAAACAAGTAAACTGTGAGCAGAAAAACTAAAGATATAGTAAAATCAACCATTTAAAAAGTCCATGCGCTATAAAGCACAGTATTAATGAAAGGAAAAATTCAAATGTATAATAACTCTTCTGAAGTAGCATCATGGGTAAGACTATCAAAGGTAGCTTCATTTTCTAAGGCCCCGAGCCGGTCACAACATTTTTTGACGGGGTTGTCTTTAAGACCTCAATAGTTTATGCTATGACCCCGATTCAGTACGTCATCATTTTTTGTATGTCATTTTATTTAAAAATAAATAAAAAATAACCCATTTTGCAAGTGATTTAAATAAATAACTTTAAAGATACATACACTTCTCATTTCATGTTTATAAACTGGCCAAAATCACATGCACATTCACAAACACAAACAAGATCTCAATTCTTTCTTGTAACACCCAGAACGGTACTATTATTTTATAATTTGAATTCGAATGTTATTATTATTTTACACTAATGATATACAAAGACGTAACATGATTTATGGAGACCGCAAGATGAGCCAAACATGTCCGATGATTGTCGATGTTCATCCTATGAAGGATGACCTTCATCATTATAACATTCTGTTTAGATTTCTAGTTTAATTGTAGTTTTGTATATTCTTATGTGTTGATAAAGCACAGTAACACACTAAAGTTTAAAGAAATATAGATAAACGTTTATATTAAGCTTGAACAAATGGTAGAATGGAATATAAATATTGTAGAGGTTAACAGTTAGCAGAGGACTTAGATGCAAGGATATAACGAATTAAGGTAATTGTTCGATTTATGCAGTTTTGTCATATAGACTAAAAGTAATAAAGTAGAGAATAGACGGTATATGAATATTTTACCGTTATGGATTTATAGCAAGATTATTCAGGGATCAACTCCCTCATTCCACATGTGTTGCCATACGTGTTATCAAGGGATATTTGGAGGGAAAGATAGAAGCTTAGTCACAAAGCTATGAATTCACAAGAGATTTTAAAGAGGAGGTCTTAGAGTAATTATGGTTCATGTTTTTATAATTAGTTCTTCATTCAAGAAAAGAGAAGTAGTGGAATTATTGAATAAGTTAATTCCTTATCTATATCTATATCTATATTATTTATAAAGGAAAAACGCCCAATATTTGAAAAGTGAAATCTCATAAAAATGTACAAGTCTTAGAACTACAAGACGACTACTAAATAGGAAAGAGTACGTTTCTTATGTATTTAATATATATATATATATACTTTTTATATATCTATATATTTATTAAATATATAATATTTTTCACAAAAATATATTTAATGACCGTTAGTTAACCATTAAACGTTATTAATTAACTAATACACGTTAAATAACAAGAGAGAGAATTAAAAGTTGAAAAACGAAACTCCCGTCCTCCTTCCTTATGGCCGGCCCCTATGAAGGTTCTAGGAGGGTGCTTGTTGTTGATTTTCGGAAAGTTTTGGGGTGTTTTACATAGAACTGAGAGCCAAGTTGTGATAGCATATAACTCCCTAGACACCTTTTTCAACCGATCCACAACACACCACCAAAGCAAACCCTAAGTTTGTATTTCTCTTCACTTTTAAACCCTAAATCGGATAGAACTAAAATCCTAATTAGGGTGTGTAGCTTTCGGTTTTCCTTCTTTGTCAAGCCGATCCACACGCATCCCATTAGGTATTGTAATATCGATTTGTTAATCAACAAGAAAACGATGTTGTTTGGTTGTTTACAGTGAACAAGCTCTAGAAACCTAGACGTCTCTGTGTGACGTCTACTGTGAGCAATCCATATAGAACGAAATTTAACCGATATTGAAATTTCCAAAACTCAAGAGCCAAACCCTTTATTGTATTTAATACAAAAAACAAAAAGGTTATAACTTTAATGTATTAATTTATGTTGTTAGTCTAAACATCAATCTAATCTATTCCTGCTACTCGTATTAAATGTTAATTTGTAAAATCCCAACATATAGTAAGTCAATTAGATATCGGCTATTACTAGATAACTTATAAAAATACAATTAGATATAGGCGGATTAGTAGCAATATAGTGACGAGTTGAATTATAGAAAAGATAGTAGTAGCATTATAGTAATAGCAATGAAATGATCCTCATGTAGTAAGGGGGTATTTTATAAAATATTGTTGTTCTCAAAACTAATCCATATCAAAACTTGTAATGATCTTCTACACGAACTATAAAAAGAAAAGAGAAGGATGTTTAAAGAGAGAGGTGGTATGATTATACTTGCAAAGTGAGAAATACAAGAATGAACAACACCCTGTCCATGTTATGGAGAGGGGTATTTATAGTCCAAGCCATAAGTGAGGCGTATAGGCTTAGGGCCAGAAACATGGACAATATTAGATTACAGTCCAAGCCCATAAAACTCGACTAGCTTATTACAAACAAAAACTGTTAATGATTATGATGACGGAATACATTCGTGTCTGACTTTACATTTGTAAGGCTAACAAATATCATATTATGAATCAAAATAGAGTTTAGAATATAATTTTTTAGTACGGAAAGTAAGCGATTCGAGCTCGCAGTGACATCCAATTGGGCAGTATGCAAGACTCGAACATACCCTTTTGGATAAACACCTACTCATGATAATCCTGAAGGAAAACCCCACGGTAGGCCTAACTCGAGACCTCTCGCATTGTAACAACCTCTCCCCAAGGATACCCATTGGTGGCAAATCTGAGCTAAGCCCAGATGGTTTAGAGTTTTATAAATTATTTATGATATAGTTCCGTTTTACTCACTAAGTCTTTATACCTTATCGTTGTATTTTATGATTTTTATGTACGTAAATGGAGTGGATATGGAGCTTGTTGATAGAAGATGGTGATTTTGAGGGTCAATGGTAAAGCTCGTGGAATAGACTGAGGAGCATCTCGTGAAATAGAGACTATTCGTAATGAATACGAGTGGAAACCTCCTCGTTGTTGTACATGCTCGATTTTTTAATCATCTAATGACCAAAAATGTCTGATTGCCCAAAAGCTAACTCCTAAATGAGGGTGAATCAAAAGGAAAGCTAAGACAACATCGTGTCTATGATAATTTTAATTGAAGGGAAAAAAATATGGTAGTAACAAAGGCGACACCAAAAACTTCACGGTTCGGGTTCAGCCAAAAACTCAATATTTCCTGAAAGCAAAGCCACCGACTAATAGGATGAGTAACTCTCCAAAGACGACTTTTTTGTTGGTATGAATAAGCCTTCAACATTAGGTTACAATAAAGAGTAACCAAGGAATAAAGGTAGTATTTTTTCTCTTAGTAACTCGTTTGAAGCTTTAAATATGAACATCTAATTATTAAAGAAGTAGAAAAGGGTTGTAAGGTTACTACTTTGGATACAAAAAAAAGGAAGGACAAAGTTCCACCTCTATAGTAGATAAGATTAATGTTTTAGAAAAGTAGATACTGGAGGGTAAACTTGTGTTGATGGATGATGATGGGAAACCATTGGAAAATGTTGATTATCCGGTTAATTTGGGTAACGATGATAAAGTTGAATCAGTTGATAACGAAATGGCAAGTTTTTTGGCATCAAAGCCGATGGGAGTTGGATATGGTCCGAAAAGCTTGTTGGAAGAATGGAGGGAAAGTAATATGGATGACGACTACGACCCATATGATGATAATATGTATGAAGGTTAGGAAATTAATGACAATACATAAACTATATATGATAATTGGATATAAAGGTCCGTGGTCGGAAGAAGAATAGGTCTTTTAATGTTATGTGGCATTATTTGTAATCTAATCTTATTTGTACCTCCTTAAGTAAGTGGTTTGCCTATGTAATTTGTGAGTTTCACCCATATCCATTATACTGGATCATTTTTTTGAGGAGCATCTCGTACACACCACTTTTGATAGTCAACTTGTAAATGCCCAAAACATTTAATATTAGGAATTGAGCTTTTGGGTCCAATATAGTTCTTAGTAAATCAGTAGTGTTTTGTATATGTATGTTTACAAACAAAGTTATATGATTTCAGTCAAACGAGAGTGTTTAGGTTAGCACCCATATTTTGTATAACAAAGCTTCCACACATTTTAGATATGAAGTTTGTAATAAGATATTATGTTAGTGAAAGTTCGTTCATTAAGTGTTGATGTTACTTGGTAGCTTGTTTAAATTAAGATATTATGTTACTTGGAAGTTTGGTTAAAATTAAACTAACCAAAACGTAAAAGCATCAATCACGTTCGGTTGGTACATCTAAAACCGCCGTTGCTAAAGCGAGCTAAAGGTCTTTAGTGACCACGCTCGGCCATTTCTACGATGACCAAGTGGGGCCCATTTTGGCTTCGTGTCAATGATAAAAAGCGGGTCCACGCGGTTTTAAGGAGTCAAAAGTCTTGCCTAAATATATTTTACTAAATTTGATTAGATTTATTCGATTTAATTAAAATTTAATTTGTAAAAAGGATGAAAACTCGAGATGAATATCATTCTATTTCAAAAAGATCTAGATATGTAACTAACTTTATCTATTACCAAAGTCGCTAAAATAGTTTCAAATTTTGAACAAAATAGCTAACTTTCGGAGTGAATTTACTAAAACACCTTTGTGTTCTTCCTCTTTGAATTTGTACATAAGTCTACGTTTATTTCTTAAACAAAATTCAAAACTTTCCATATTCCAACCATCCACCACCACCTCCTGCTCCACCACTTCCGGCCATCCACCACCAGGTTCGGACCAATTTCTAAACTCAGTCCATTCCACCATCATTGTATGTGTGCAAACCAATATCCAACATGGAACTCGAATCAATGGCTTCATCAATCGGAGGGGACAAAAGTTGCCATAAATGGCATCATATATGAATGAAACTTTGTTTACTTGTTGTTGTTGTTGTTGTACCATCACTGGAAACCCATTGAACTTTGTCACTTTTTGGGGATTCAGTACCAGAATTGTCAATTTGGACATAACATCATAAGTGTTTGGCTATATGTATAATATTATTGACCGTATCATCAAATTATGTGGGCTTCAGATTCATTAAGATTTTAGATAGTGGGTTGAGAATGATGGGTTGAAGATAGTGGGTTTAAGACAAGGTATTTTAGTCAAATCATTTGGAGATTACCGGTTAAACCGGTCATCTTACCGATATTGACAAGTATTTGAAAGTATATGACATATTTTTAGTTTTTAAAAAGTTGGTCACATATCTCTTTTTTTGAAAAAATATGTTACGTTTTTTTAGCTTTCACCTTTAAAAGAATTAACACCTTAAGGACGACCTTTTGTCTTCCCTAATATGGTTTTCTCTTTTTATCATCTTTTGATTTTTAAAATATTCAATATCCTTTTGACCGCTTATAGTGGTTTTTTGTTTCATAGTAAAGGTGCGATAATCCATTCAATTAAAAATATATGCAAAAGGAAAAAAAAAACCGGAAGAAGCCCTATTTGAAATTTCGCTTAATTAGGTCTGCAAAAGGCTTGAGCCGCCCTAAACCATTGTGTTTGTCCCGCCAAAATGGGATCGAAGCTTCTGAACTCATGCGAGTCTCCACGAATGCAACGAACTCTGAAACTTCGCCTACGTGTGAATATTTTTGCTGGCATTTCTTTCCAGAATATTCTGTAATCTATTTTAGGAATAGATTTAGACATTGTGAAGAAGTCTTAACATAATTGTTTATGTGTATATAAGATATGCAGATCGAGTTTCCAGTATAAATATAAATATTTCCATCACCTCATTCATTTTTCACACATAAAAAACGCAGCTCCTATATCATACGTTTTCCAGCAAGTTTTTATATTGTATAGGTCAAAGTAATTTGTAATTTACAGTTTACTTGTTTCAAAGAATATGCCAAAGTAAAACGTACTGGAACTGGACTTTGTTCTCATGATACCATGCATGGTGTTGTAATGATTGATGAACGCAAATGTTATTATTATTTTACACTAATGATATACAAAGACGTAACATGATTTATGGAGACCGCAAGATGAGCCAAACATGTCC
>BQNB010044454.1:0-44880 GCA_026074375.1 Tanacetum coccineum
GACAGACCGCCAACTGATTTGTGGTGTAACTGCGAGCTTAATAAGCTTGCCTCGCCATAACGGCCCTTTTCTTCTATGGGACCGAATAACTTATTCAAATTTGTCATAGCCTCCAATATAATAAACATAATAATGAGGTACGTTTGACGTGGCTGCAAGCTTAATAAGCTCGCCTCGCCACGACACATATAATATTATAGGTATAATTAGGCTCGAATCCACTTAACAAACAAGAAAATGGTATACTTTCTCCACAGCTGCAAGCCTAATAAGCTTGCCTTGCCACAATGCCCTTTTTCTTTAATAGGGTCTGATAACCCAGTAACATGATAACGTGTCTCAAATATAACACACGACACATATTCACACACAACACAACAACAATCATCTCGAAAATGCAGCCTTTAAAGGCTTTACCAGTATGATGTTCAGATTCATTAGTATCTAAGAAAAGCAGACACATCCGCAATGACTACAAACTTAATAGTTTGCCCCGCCATGATATGTATGCTCACGCCTTTAGCTGAAGTGCATCAGATGTAGCGAATGTGTGTTAAAAATTTAATGGCTTTTAGTATATGCTTTTGCCTCTCGGTATCCGAGATAAATGGACACATCCGTAATGGCTGCAAACTATATAGTGTTCCCTGGCAAGACACGGATGTTTACGCCTTTAGTTAAACCTATTCAAATTCATCATAGCCTTACAATAACAATCGCTTCTTCTCAAAAAGACCAACAACATAGTAGAGCAACTGTGTTATACTCCCATGGTTCAAATTTTGGCTGTCACGTCATCGAACCAAACATCAACTTAAAAAACGAAAAAAGTGAACATCTGACATGGCTGCAAACCCAATAGTTTGCCTCGCCAAAATGATGACATCCACCACCAACCACAAAAATCGAAAACAAATATAAGTAACTATTAAAATCATTAAAAAATAGAAAACATATTTTCCAACACATCAACAAACACAAGATCTTTACCCTAACTAAAACAATCGAATCATTAGATGACATCCTTAAGAATATAACTCCCATAAAAATACCTTCTTTATTTGAATCCCGTTAAGCCCAAAAAATAAGCCACAAAAGCAGCACCAACAAAATACCCCACAACACGAAGTGTACCATCGTAACACCAAAACCATTACCACAATATTACCAGGAAACGATCACACAAAATCGACTACACCACAAAGCAGCTGGTGTTGTGTTTGTTTTTTTGGTGAGGTAGGCGGTGGAGATTTTAGGGTTGCATTTGGGGGTTGAGTGTTGATGTGATGTGGTGTGTGTAAATATGTGTGGTGTATTAGATTTGAGACACACAATGATGTTACTATTCATTAGAATATAACATTATTAAAAAAGTAGTATTGTAGTTATTGTGTAAGGTAACACAATGGTAAATGTTATATTTTAAAAATATGGACATTTTTTTGTTGGACAGGGGGGTAACATCTTTTTATGGCTTTCAACATTTTGATCAATTAATTCAAGATGTTTGAACTCACTGTTACACATAACTAAATTTGCTAAAACCTTCACCTTTTGCTTTTTACATATTGGTTCATAGAACATAATTGGATCTTGTTATGTTCACGGGTTGAGACGAAACCATTGAGGGAAAAAGAATATGTTAACATGTGAAAGTGACACGTTGAGGAGAAGAAACTAAGTAGGCGCACGATATCATAATAGCAAAAGTGTGATATGCAAATTAAAAACAAAAGATTGTACGTTTAAGCACAATTCATACCACAATAAGATCTTTCATGTTCATTTTCAACATGATAGGTAATGTTGTAATTGTTACTAGTATACACTTATTAAAAGAAATTATATTATAAAATTAAAATAAAACAAGCAAAAAACTAGGCATACATCAACACAGTTGTGACACTACAAAGTACTAACCACTATATCGATCATAAAAACTAACCATTCGACAGTTAAATTTGAATTTAATAAAATATAGATTTTTGCAATGATGGCTACCTTTTTTTTACTTTTTCGGTAAACTCAACATGACCCATTATGTTTAAAATATGAAGGGTTCTTATCCATAATTTGATGTCTAAGTATAATTTAGGTGGTCTAAAAAGGCATCGAAGTTTCCACCTTTTTTTTGTAAGCATCGAAGAATTAATTTTCCTAAAGAATGCAAATCTTTTACTAATCTTCCTATTATAACCTTATGCAGAAACTCATTTGACGTGGCACCAGATTAATACACTTTTCCCGTTTCCTTTTTTTTGCCCATGTGATGTTTAGCCCCTACACTTTATTTTTTAATATTTTCCATCCCTTTAACACTTTATTTAATAACAATTTTACACACTTTATTTTCCCTCAATTCCCCCCAACGGTCGAAAAAATCATAAACCCGAATCATGCCATCTTGGTCTTCATCAGAATCCCGATTAATTGGTGGTAAGATTGAACACGTTTTTAAATGTGAGCATCGATTAACAGTATAAACGGCAACAACAAGGAAGAATCAGGGTAAGAAATTTGTAACATGTTATGTTTGTGGTGTTTATGATTTTTTGGATGATGATCTTCCGAGTGAATTCTACAAAGACTAGGTGTACGGGATGTATCAAAAGCAAAAACGATTGAAGAAGAATGTAGATTATGAGCAATTGATTGATGTTCTTGCTATGGACAAGTTAATGTTGGAAGAAAAGTTAAGTGCTATAAAGTCAAAGCTGGAATTGTATGATAGGTTGTTTTTCATCATGTTAGGATCTTTCTTAGTGATTTGTGTTGGATTTGGTATGATAATAACCAAGTAATGTACTGGTTTCTTTTCAGTTAATGAAAATGTATGATGTTTTGATGTTAACTGTTTTGTTGTTGATGGTTAAGTGTTATGTTCATGATGATAACTATTATGTTTGGAATGTTTATGGTTAAGTTTTGACGTTCATGGAATGTTATCTGAGTTGATTATGATGTTCATGGTTAAGTTTGAAATGCAAATGATCATGGAATGCCGATGCAGAATGCAAATGTTCATGATATGCAAATGAGAATGCAATCTGCAAATAGAATGCAAATGTTCATGTTTGGGCAATCTGCAAATGGAATGTTGTATATGGAATGCAAATGAGAATAACATATATATCATGTGCAGTATGTTCATGAAATGCTATCAAGGAATGACCATCAATTAGGTTTGATTATAAAACACAAACACATAAGTTTCATTACTTCATTAAGCTATAATGCATAAAATAGTTAAAACACAAAAGGTTACCAAAATATTAACAGAAATTTCATTACTTCATTAACCATTGTTATAAAATACCATTCTAACATTTGTTAACATCATCACCTAAAGGTTACCATAATATTAGTTGTTAGTACTAAAATATTAACAGACATATTGTTTTAACAAGAACATCATGACTAAAAGACCAAAAGACATCAAATGTTAAAATCAGCTTCCACCTCCAATCTTTCTCTTCTATTTCTTCTATTCTGCACTAGTCCCAGTTGTGGGTATCTTCACTCCAAATGTCTTGTTAAGAATAACATCTCAGGTTTACCATTTACAAGCCCAAGTACACAATTTTTTTATGGGTACAGGGCTTTTGACAATAAGTGTTTGAGGTAATGACAAAAAAGCTCTAGCCTTTGATGAGGTGTTATTTTATACACTTTTTCGGGGTCATTTAACCCCCTAAATCATGCAAATATCTCTAAAATACGTGCTTAATCGTTTCTTTTTGTATTTTTAGCATTTGGGAAGCTTTTGGAGGATATAAACGTGACTTGGACTCGATTTGGGAAGAAACGGACAAGATTACAACTCTACACCAAAGTTGATGAAGAAAATGTGTACAGTGTCTAGAGACGGCGTCGCAAATACTAGCGACGCCGTCAGAACTTGCAAGAGATGGCGTCAGGAAATTTGTGACGGCGTCAGAACGTAACCACCTCAATAAAACCCTAGAAGATTCGATGAAGCGACGGCGTCAGGATTCTTGCGACGCCGTCGCAATCTATTTCCTATATATACAAACTTGTTTTTAGGGTTTTAGTGTGGAACTTTTGGGATACGAACCTTATACTTAGGGTTCAAGTTTTGCAGGTCATTTTTGGAGTTTAAAAACCCTCTTGTATTAGTATTGAACTCATGTTTTAATCAAGTGAAGTCCTTTATCTCTTAATCTTTCAATATGTCTATATGTTGTTTGATTAATTATTGTTCTTCGCTTCTCTTTAACATGCTAGGCTAGATCCATTAGTATGTACTTATGATTGCATGAAACCTAGTTTGTAGATTCTTTTAATATTGCTTCTTGTGATGGATGTGCGCGTTAGGCTCTAGAAAACTGGCTATAAAATATTACATTAGCATAGACGTCTAGGGAAACGCGAGTATGTAGAAAAGATACCATCGGTAACAGTCTTCATACTACCTTACTCCTAATATGGTTGATCCCTCTTAAGTGTTTTAATGCATGTAATGTACTCTTAGGGGCCTTGTAATAGTCTTCATACTACCTTACATGTGCGTTGCTGTAATGGAATATTACATAGACGGCGTTTTCGTGTAATTCGTTCATGACTAAGGAAATACTTACACAGATCATCACAAGTGTGACAAAGCAATAGAATTAGGAGAAGCAAACTAAGGAGTAGTGCATGATTAAGTAAATACATTATTTTACCATATAAGTTCTCACCAAAATTAGCTTAGATTTATTATTAGTTTAATTAGTTAAAACCAAAACCTAACCTATCAAAACCTAAATTTTAATTGCTTTCATAAAAATATAAAATACAAAAACAATCTTCTCTCAACCCCTTAGACCTTAGTTATATTATGTTCGAGTATTTCCAACCTATTCCCCTAGAGAACGATAACAACCCCCGAGTCTTGCCTATACTATACTACAACGGTTAGGTACACTGCCTAGGGAGTTGTAAAACTCTTTGTGATTCGCAAGGACCCGCATCACATTGATACAAGAAAGAGCACGTCTGGTGGAACTTAGTTCCTTAGTGAAAATCTAGTATGTTGGTCATCAAAGAAGCGAGATTGTACAACTCTATCGACAGCCGATGTCAAGTATGTATCTTTATCTGCGTGTTGCGCTTAAATCCTATGGATGCGATCATAGCTCACTGATTATGGCTTCTTTTACAATAAAATCCCATTTTATTGTGACTCTAAAACTACCATAGTCATCTCGTGTAATCCAGTTCAGCACTCCAGAACCAAGCACATTGCGGTTCACTATCATTTCTGAAAGAGCACGTCGAAAAGGGTACAATCGAGTTATATTTTGTTAAGACTGATTACCAATTGGCGGGTCTCTTTACAGAAGCCCTTCTAAAAGAAAGGTTTGACTATCTAGTCCACCGAATTGATATGAGATGTTTTGTTAGGAATAAAAATAATCTACTTGTAGTCACTTTAATATTGCAGAGACTAAAGTTGTTAAGTTAACAAAGTCACCCCTCCTATGAAACTGTAAATAGGAGGAGGTTAGTTATGTTTCATTAAGAGCTTAAGAGTAGTCAAGATTAATTGTAACAATTTCAATTAATCAAAAGACAAGTTATTATACATTATCTTTTTAGAAACACACTAAACATACATTGAAATACACATACTAATTCATCATTAAAGATCCATTATAGACTAACATTGTGGTATCGAGAGCCAGCGATTGAAGGATTAGAATGTTAGAGATGATTGTGATTTGAGTTGTATAGGTGTTTTTAAAGATTTAGAGTTTTGGAGGAAAAATTAGCAAAATTATATTAAAATCTTGAAATTTTGTGCTTATTAGAGTGATAAAAAACAAATTTTAGCAAGTTAAATGGTGAAAATGGTTAAGAATTGAGCTTTTTAGGATTAAAGATCGTTTCTTGTAGTTTGAAAGAAAAACGCTTCGGGTAATATTTTTGAATATTGAACGTTTTGGATAAGAAGATAGAACATTTTGTGTTTTACATTAGACTGTTGCACGTTTTGTTTTTAATAATAGCGTTTTGTTTTGAAAATCGCTTAATATCGAATTCCACCTAAACAGACCGAAGCCTAAAAGGGCTGGGTATCCTCGTGTCATGGCTTCAAGAAATGGCTAAAAAGTGATGCCACATCACCCAAATCTCCTATGGCACTGATGACATCACGTTATTATAAGAAATCCCCATTTTAGCTTAAATAAAAAAACAATATTTAGCGTTTTAATTGCGGTTATTACGTCTATTTGTTATTTTATTGTTTAGGTACCATTCATGAACTTACGAAGCAAAATAAGAGATTAAAGGGAAGATTTTAAGATCAATTTAAAGATTTAAAGTTAAGGCCAAAGTTAAAACGCAAGAAGAAACTATTTGAAGTCCAAGACCCAAACCAAGTCACCAAGCCCAAGTTCCAAACCCACCACAATATACACATAGAAAAAAATATAAAAGGAAAAGAAAAGAAAAAAATAAAGCATAAAGGGCTACAATCAAGCCAAGCTTTTATCGCGCTTTTCGAGCTTTCATGTACATAAATATTTTTGTTATACATATTTATATAAACAGTGTAAATCTAATCTGAATATTGATATAATAGTTAAATGAGTAAACTGCAAAATACATCCTTGTGATTTACACTTTCTAATACCTTACATATCACTGAGAGCCAAATGTCCAGTAAAAAACATCTTTATTGGGGATGAATTTTGCAAAAAGTTTAACAAAAAGTTTTGCAAAAATTATCCATTTAGGGATGTAAAGTGCCGCACATTTGATCTCTCAAAGATGATACTTGTCAATAGTTTCTGACATGGATGTAAGGTGTTAGAAAGTGTAAACCACATGGACGTATTTTGCAGTTTACTCTAGTTAAATTAATTATCGTAAAAGGATATTTAAACCCCAATTCTCAAATGTTTTGTATAAATTTTTTGCTCTTAAGTCTATCAGGTATTTTATTGACCTTATTGATAAGTTTGGATATTGAATACAACATTTATGAATAAATTCGAGCTTTTCGAGCCGAGCTCGAGCCTTATTCGAATATTATTTGAGTCGGGCTCAAGCTTTGATGATTAAGGCTTGTCAAGCTATCGAGCCGAGCTCGAGCCTAACTTGTGATTTTCGGGCCGAGCTCAAGCCCTGTCAAGCTCGAGCTCGGCTTGGCTTGATTGCAGCCCTAGCTCCATCCAATTTGCTATTTCTAAATTGTGTATGTGAGTTCCCCACCAACCTAGAGGTTGTGGGTTCAAGCTTCGCTGGAGGCATGTGTGAAATATATTGTAAATTTTTTTACCATTCTAAGAAAAAGAAATTGTGCCAGCGGGTCCCATTCCATCAATAAACCATCTCATCCCAGCTAATCACCTCTCTCATTTCACCTGCACTCTCACTCGCCAAGATTATAACCGTTTGAATTGGGTTGCGTTTAATTTCGTGTGGACCTCAAGACCTGAGCAACGGTCAAAAAACGGATAAATTCTGACAACGGTCATATGTTTTGTTCAAGGATATACTCCATCCGTCTCAAAATTATAGTCCACCGACAAAAAACACGCAGTTTAAGAAAAACATCATCATTACAGCTTTCTCTCTCTTACTTTTTGCTTAATGACAGTTTTACCCTTAACCAATTAATTTATAACCTCTTTAAAGTTTGTAATTATTACCTTAAGTGAAGATAATATGGTAAACTTAATCTAACTTTCTTATCTATTTTTAGAAGTGGACAATTAATTTGGGATAACCAAAAAAGGAAAAATGAACTTTAATTTTGAGACGGAGGGAGTAAAAGGGAGAGATGACACATATCTAGAGGGCAACTTTTTATATATCATTTTGTTACTTTCATTTTTTAATTATGATTTAATTTCAATTAAAAATGTAATCTTTTAATTACTTTGGTATTAAGTACACACTATGTGTGTAGTGTGTATTTCAAGTTTTTATGCAATTAATGTTTTAGCTTAATTACTTTTGGCTTTAGCTTAATTATTACTAGTAGTATATTAGCATATTTTAAATAAAGTTTAAATCTTTATCACTTTTAATGTTTTAATCATTTGAAGTTTTAATCTTTTTCATATAATTATTTATTTTAAGTCTTTTAAACTTTTAAATTTTACATTTTTTAGTCTAATCATCATTTTAACATGTATTTTAGTTAAAGTTTTAAACTTTATGCGTTTATAGTTCTTAAATAGTTTTAAAAATCATTTTCTTTATAAAATTAGTAAACTTTATATTATAAAAATATTTGAAATCCACATAAAAATATAAAGATTAGATGGTGATGATTAAAGGGTAATTATGGAGCAATCAAGAAGATGGATATGGGTATCGAGCTTGTAGATTTGGTTGTATTGGGTAATCTTGTTTTGTTTCCCTTATTCGTCAACTCGGTGATTTCTAATCCTTTTTCATTTATCTTTATTTTTATTATTTTGCATGATTAGTTTTACTATTAGTTTTATCACTATGTTAGTTATGATGTGTAGATTAGAGTAGTTTTCATGATGCTTGTTTAGGCTATGATTATCTTTAGTTTAGATAATTAGTATTTTTGCGTTTTAGGATTGTTAGGTTAGATAAAGCTTTGACATTTAAGAGTTAAATAGGATAAGATTGGGTGATTTGGGGTGGTTAGTTTTGAAGACCTTCAGGCTAGCTTTCCAATTATCATAGGGTTAGATGAATGAGACCTCAGAGTCTAGCCATTTAAGATATTTAATCATCAAACGCGTTATTTAGCTTGCAATTTTAGGTTTTGGCATATAGTTAATAAGAATCAGTTTTGGTCAACTTCAGGTTGGTTTCTTAAATAGCTATCGCATCGGACAAAATGAGACCTCTGAGTTTGACCTTGTCATTTCCCGCCAAAATATTAATTATTTAAATTAAAAGCAATCTAGCCTAAACTTGCATCATCTTTCCTTTGCCTTCGATTTAGTTTCATTTTAGGTTTTTGCCTTAGTTATTGTAGTTTATCTTTCAAAACCAAAATCCCCCTTTTTACTGAGCATCAAACGACACTTGACCGATTAACCTCAATTCACCACTCCTTAAGAACGACAACCCGAGAGATCAATACTTACCAAGGTACTTAGGTATTTAGGTTCGTATCCTTATCTTTCCATCCTTACAAATGATCTTTGGTGTGCTTTAATGACAACATCAGGCACCACCCTTTCATTTGGCACCAAAAACCCCTTTTCTCGCTGGCACCACAAAATGTGATGCCATGATACACACATACCCCACTAAAACACAAATACAACACAAAAAGACAAAAATTGCTTGGCGTGGGCTGGTATATACCAGCCAGTGTTGCAAAAAAAAGGTATACAAGGTCGATTAATCGCCTAGGTGCTACAAGACCATCGACCTTGCCAATTTATGTAACTCGGTCAAATAAATAGGTCAACTGTGGTCAACGGCGATCAACGGTGGTCAAACTTATCAGACACCTTCTAATCTTACCAGAAGTACCTAAAACTTGTTTTGATCACTTATAGTAACTGTTTACATCTATTAAAGTTGTTTTTTTGAAAAAAATATTGTCAATAATACCTAAAACTCACCGGAAATACACAAAACTTGCCGAAAATACCCAAAAGTTTGCCAGAAATGCCAATCTAATTAATGGTTGATTAATCCCGCCAGACCGATTACAAGCTACAAGGTCGACCGCTCGGCTAACGATCACGATTTTTGCAACCTTCATACCAGCCGAGAAGGTTTGGCACGAGGCTGTCGTTGGCAAGAGGATATTGTGAGCTGGCGCCATTGCTTGAAGCCAACAACCTATTAGATAGCTAAGTTATGTTAGTTTGACCGTTGACCGTTGACTGTTGACCGTTGACTGTTGACCGTTGACGGTTGACTTATTCGGCCCAAACCTAATTGTGGGTTTGGGTGTCAACCGTCAACGGTCAACAGTCAACGGTCAACGGTCAAACTAACATAACTTAGATGGGTACCGAACCCTCTATAAAGATCATAAACGGGGAAACACGTGCTAATATCTTTTTGCATGTTTGATGCTTTGTGATGTGTGGACGTTTGAGTATTAAGAATGCACGTTTGAGTTTCTTGAAGATTGCAGGATTCGATTTTGGAAGTTTAAAGTGTATTTGACTTTTTAAATGTTAGAACGTTTTCTTATGGAGATTGCACGTTTCACATTGATTCATATTTGAAGAAGTGGACGTTTGAAAAGTGGATGTTTTACATTTGAAGATTGCAGTTTGCGTCATTGGGAGATTGCACGTTTTCTAAACGTTCAAAGTCAGTTAGGATCGTTTAAAGTTGGTTCCATGAAGTTCTAAGGTTGTTAGGGATTCAAATCGTTTTGCTTTAAAACGTTAGGGTTTTAAGACGTTTTGGGGTTATACGTTTGGGATATTGAGCGTTTAGGGTTGATCTTTATGGGTTGAACGTTTCTGGTTTCGGCTTGAACATTTCTAATTTAAACATTTCTGGTTTGAACGTTTTGCTTGAACGTTTTGGTGTTTGCTTGAACGTTTTAGGATTTGAACGTGTTGCTTGAACGGTTGTAGTCTAAACGTGGTGACTTGAACGTTTCAAAGCAAAACGAGTCTTGGCTTAGGTTCAGCCGTGAGTCTCGCCTTGCCTCGCATTATGGTTCATGTCCAGTCTCGCTGCGGGTAAAAGTTGAGGTTCGTATGTTCGAGTTGTAGTTCGATCGCCTTTGGTTTCTAAGCTTCACATGTGTTCGCTTCGCATGGTTCGCATGTGTTTGTTCAATGAGTTCGCTTGTGTTTCAAGTCTCTCCATAAACGGTTTTAGGGCTTCGCCTTAGGTTTCCCGTGAATATATTTTAGAGTTACGCCAAAAGTGAGCTTCATATGGTATAACGAACCTTCACTTGATTTTTAAGTTTCACATGAGGAAAGAATTAAGTCTCTCTTGTTGGTGTTCTAAGATTTGCTTGTTATATGTTAAAATAGTTCTCTAATTCAAGCTTTGGTTTAGTAAGCTTTGCAAGTCTCGATTGTGGTTATTTAGTTGCAATTGTTCATACATTTAAAAGAAAAAGAGAAGAGAGAGGTGTGCATGGGACAATTTTCGTTTATCAAAGAACATGGGCTGAGCTTGTGACATATAATTTGTGGGTTTGAAATGTTTTGCATAAATAAGAAACGTTCTGCATAAGAAATGTTTGCATGAGAAACGTTTGGTTTAGTTTGCATTAGTTTGTGGTTTAGTTTGAGCATAAGAAACGTTTTTGGTTACTTTGTGAAACAACGCTTCTTGGAGTGTTAAGGTTTCCAAACTACTGTGAAACAACGCTTTCGTCTGTTGTTTAATACAAGCTTTAACTTTTGTTTAAGCTTTGAACCCACGTTGCCCTTTTGTTTCGCATGGTAGTACTGAGTTTCGCTTGTTTGAATAAGGTTCGTTGGTTGTTCGAAAGTTGAGGGCCTAAGGGTTAAAAGGTTGTAGAAAAAGGTTGTACAAGGTGCATGTGTAAGAGTTAACGCTTAAAGTGTTTTAGGGTTTTGTCTTAAAGGTTGAAGATTGCTTTGTGAGTGATAACAAAGAACAATAGAGGGAAGTGTGTAGCAAGTTGTGTTGAAGGATTTAAGAAAGTTCGAGTTGGGCCGTGAATTATTTGGGCCGAATTGTTATTAATCAAACTGCTTTCGGCGAACTGTGGGCCGTTGATTTTGTTTGTGAATCGAGTAACGAGCGAGTGTCTTTGTTTTTTTTTCGTCGGAACTTGAGGTAACAAAGACTTACTGCTACTGTAAAATCCTTTTATCCGGTTACAAAGTGTGTCAGCTTAAAATTTTCGTTTTTGTTCGAGCTTCGGTTATTTGCGAGACATTACTTTGTGGTGGTTAATTGATCGCGTGCATCGGTTTGTTAATCGTGTATCGGGATAATAGAGAGCAAAATGAGTAAATACAGTGATGATGATGAGGACATCAAGGATTTGAAAAAGATAACTAAGTGTAAAAAACGTGAGAAAGCAAATCAACAAAACAAAGAGTTGGAATTTCAAAACAAGGCTTTAAAAGATCAAAATAATGTTTAGAGTAATCAAATAAACACTTTTGAGGAGAAAAACATTGAGATAAATAATCAAATACAAGTGTTGATTGAAAATAACAAAGATTTGCTTGCTCAAACGAAAGGATTAGAAGAACAACTTAAGGTTAAATATGTTGTTATTGAGAATCATGCAGAATGTAAGGCTAGATATGCAAATCTTGTTACAGTGAAAGAAAAGTTTGAAATTGATTTGTATTGTCTTCTTGATAGCGAGACATATTATAAGAAAAAAGATTAAAGAAAACGATATTTTGCATGAAAGATGAGTGATCAGTTAGTTGTGATGAACAAACAATTTTAAATTTACAAAAGTCTCTTTCGGAAAGTCAAATGTTTAATTCGGAACTTGAAGAGTGTGTGCTTAAAAAGAAACAAGAAAATAAAACATGTTTGGAAAGAATAGACGAGTGTTAAAAAAACTTTATAAAGTAGGACAAATGCGTCAAACTCTTCATATGAGTCTTTTGGAAAAAGAAAAGGAACATTTAGGAATAATTGAATCTTTGAAATCAAATTATAACGAGCCTTGTAAAAGTGAACATGGTCAATCAATAAATCAATCGGGTCAAGAATTTGATTCAAAAGTTTCACAGATTTCCATTTCAAGTTCAAAATTTAAGACTAAAAATTCAAAACTTATAAAGGAAATGAGGGAGAAAATGAAACTTCTTGATGAAGAGAAAAGGGTGTATGAGACTAAGATTGATAAGTTGGTAGAGATTTTAGTTTAATGAAACAAGCATTTTGATGATGTCAATACTGAGCTTACAAAACGAATTTTGAAATATGAAACTTATTGTGAAGAACTTGAAGAAGAGAACGATGATTTGAAAATACATCACAAAAGATTGTTTGATTCAATTAAACAGAAAAAGGTTCTTTCTCAAGTTTCTAAAACCTTAATTCCAAAAGTGAATGTTTTAGAAAAGATTTACACGGGTAAATCTTCAAAACCGATTTCAAATAAGGTTTCTCAATTTACTACTTATTCTTTGTAAAAAGATAAGAAGTATTTGAAGAAACAAAATTTATCCGAAACACTTACTTCTCAAAATCTAACTTGAAAAAGTGATATGCTGACGAACCGTTAGCCATTCCGTTGGATGGACTTCATTTTGATGACAAGCTTTAGTTTTTCGAGGAGCCGGTAGAAATCATGGACCGTGAAGTTAAACATTTGAAGCGAAGCCGCATTCCATTAGTCAAGGTTCGATGGAACTCTAGGAGAGGTCCTGAGTTCACATGGGAACGCGAAGATCAATTCAGGAAGAAATACCCACACCTCTTCACAAAGGCCGCACCGTCGTCAAGTGCCGCGCCTTAAGCCTTGGGGACAAGGCTCACTTAACGGGGGGAGACTATAACACCCCGTGTTTTAGGGTCATTTACGTCGTCAATAAATTCACTATGTATTTTTAGTATTGTACGCGTTTGCTTTAAATCGTAATCGTTAAGTTAAATCGCGTAAGCTAAAAATGATCATTCAATGTAAACGGGCATCAAACAATTAAATGTTTACATCAAGCAAGTGTTAAGTAATTATTTTGAGGATAATTATTAACTTTGTTCATTTTATTTTATTGGTTATGTAAATTATGTACGTTTCGTGATAAAATGTCATTTAGGTATACTCGGAACCACCATAATTAATCTACGCTTCACCAATACCTATGTTTATATTTAATGCTAAATGTTTTTATAAAACTTTGCCCATGGTTATATATAGGTGGCATCCCACATATAAAACAACCAAGACTTATACAAATTCCAAGTAATACATTATACACAAAAGTTACCAACTTGTAAAATGCAAGTATAATACTTTCATTTTTTTATCAACATAATTAGCTAGTGATATTTTCTCCTTATTCCATGGGGATGATCTACACATTAAGAAACATAAATACATAAGCATTAATAAGTAAGGACCATGTACAAGCTAAACCTAGCTCATGACTAGTGGTTTTGACTACTAGTCATCCTCATTTCACTCCCATGGTTCCCAACCGTCCCCCCTGGACACTTTTTGGATATTTTTGACAAAGTTAACTCATCCTTGACTACCTTATATACTTATACTTGCATACACTAGGAAAGATAACATTCACTCTTCAACACTTAAGAAAATAATCAAACTCCATTCTCTCTTTTCTCTCTTTGAAGGCCACGCCAAACAAACCCCCCCTTAAATAATTCATACAACTTATTTTCCAACATATACAAGTAATAACACATCATTCCTAAGACATACTAAGGTGTTTTGAAGTATTGGTTAAGCATTTGCAAGGTGTAAGCAAGTTTTTGCAAGATTAAGTTTTCTTTGGAAAACTAGGGTTTTCAAGTTTGCAATCTTTGGTGTTTCATCTAAACAAGTGTTTAGATTTTGTTTATTATCACCATACATCTCATTAAGGTTATCTAAAACCCTATATGTCCTTACATTTATCATTTTATGCATATATAAGTTCTATGTAACAAAATCACCATTAGGATACTTTTAAACATGTAAAAGGGATTTTTACTTGTGATCATTGTTTTGTACACTTTTACATATGTTATGTTGTTGGTAATATCATGTTAAAATGGATATATAAGTGTTGTACCATGTTGGTTTAAGTATAAAAGTGTATATACAAATTAGGGTTTTTAAAGTTTACTTAATAAGTTACAAGTAAAAGTGTTGTAAATGACTTGTTAATCTTGTTATCATGGACTCATGTGGACAAAATATGGATCATGGACTTTATTATATATAAGACATATGAAATAAAGGTTTGTGGAAGACTTGTGGTAATTTACTAAATAGAAAAGTACATAAAACAAGATATAAAAATGAGTACACATAAGTATTATAAAAGGGCTGTTGGATTTCGAATCCAAGACAGTAGGTTTGACACTTTATAAAAATAGTACACCTCATGACGATTCCAAAAAGGTAAGAAACTCGAAAAACGGATTAATAACGAAAAAGATACGTAGTTTACGAGTTACACGTTAATTAAACGCGTTATAAAAGAGATTTTATAAAACAAGTTATAAAATACTTCTAATATATAAAGTTTAGTATTTTTCTCAGATCACACATATTTTTAGGATTCCAAAATGATAAGAATCGTAATTTTTCAATCGATAACGAAGGAGTTATGAATTACGCGAGTTTATACACTTAAATGTATAAAAATACTTTTATAAAAATAATTTTATAAAAAGTTACTGTTCATCAGGAACATTTATTTTTGGAAAACATCAAAAATAAATAGAACTTTCAATTACAAAGACGTGCTCGAAAGAATCGCTAAAAACGGAGCTATAACGAATAAAATACGACATTTACGGGTTTTACGACAAATAAAACTATAAAAATAACTTTATAACTGGTGTGAACAGTAAAAAGTACTGTTCACCAGAGGACATGAAATACAAAAATGTCATAATTTGATACGTCGTCTTAATACGAAAGCGTGGACATAAGAAACGTAAGAAACGGGCTTAAAACGAAGAAATTGCGTCGTTTTTACTATCGAACTATTTATAAACGTTTTAACTTTATTAACATGATTTCACTAAAACGATTAGATGGTGATTGAGCTATATAGAATTGTATATGGTAGTAGTTACTCAAAGTGATTAGTACTTATACGACCTATATTGGATTAGGTTGCATTCGATCATTACCGTGACGCATTTTCTGTGATATACTTGATATACGCTCACTCAAGGTGAGTTCATAGCCCCACGTTTTACATGATTTTGTTTTACAAGTTTTTGGGGTGAGAAACATTCATTGTTTTACAATTGGACACAAGTGGATACTTTTACTTTATGATTACGTGTTGCCTAAGTAGCGATAACCCTAGTTGAGCCCATTATCATGAACTGTCAATTACTGGATTGTGAGCGCGAATGTTATGAATAGATCTATTGGGATTGACATCCCCGTTCGGGTGATTAGCTATCACTGGACAAACGAACGTATACCATGTCGAACATAGGATGTTGCGGGTTAGAACATCAACATGGGCAATGTAGGCAATTTATATTGTATTCATTCATGTCGAGCTTCAGTGTCATGAGCTTAGGGCAACGTAATTACATTTATATGATGTCTGCATCTGTTGCATTATCATACACTTGGGAAATCTTGTGGTCCTACAATATACGATTTATCAAACCTATGAATTCACCAACATTATTGTTGACGTTTTAAAGCAATGTTTTTCAGGAGGTCAATAAGCACGAGGTGCAAGGGATACATTGGTGGTTTTGATTTGGATATCATGCATTAAAGATTTTGTCGCATTACATTTTGTATATCTGTTATGGGCTAGAAATCTTTGTATTTTGAACAAGTGAACAAGTGAAGCTTCGGGCTTATGTAACGAATACTTTGTTATATCCAATGTATAGGTTTTAAATGACTTTTTGGTCGTTCTATATATATCTTGTGTTATTGATCTATGAAGTAACACGCCCCGGACCCTTATTCCGCTGCGACCCAATTTGGGGGTGTTACAGATTGGTATCAAGAGCCAAGGTTATAGAGAACCAGGTCAAATGTTTTTGCTGGACTATAACCGTTTTCAAACATTGCATTCATACAAAGGGGTTTGCACGGGACATACATACATACATACACTAGTTGTTGCATTAGTTGGTTGGACTAGATGCATTTAGGATTGATATACATGTTATGATATAAATGTATATTACTATAAGAGTCTTATATTAAATACTAATATAAGCTATTTTGGATTTTCAGATACAGTCATGTCGGATTCTGAGGATTCCACGGTTACCTACACTGCTGTTTCCAGCCCATTTGGAGGGTTATCAGATATTGGATCCCCAGGAGTTGTTGGACCTGAGCACGAGGGACTGCCCTGGATGCTAGATGACCCATATGTGCAGGTCGCTTTACAGGCCCCCCATCACCAGACTATATTCCAATCCGAAGGACCACAAGTCACCACCCTCCACCAGACTTTGTTTCCAGAGCCTGTTTATCAGGAGTTTATGCAACGGAGGACGAGATACTCCTATTTTGAGGAGCAGCCACGCCTTCTGTTGACTCACCTACTGCTGATATCACCAGCTATATTCCCGAGACAGATCCTGAAGAGATCAGAGAGAATGACGACGAGACCCGAGAGGATCCTGCTTATTATCCGCTGACGGAGGAGATGATGGCGATGATGAGATGACCAACTATGAAGAAGAGGGATTAGGAGGTTGATATTGAGGCTGATGACGAGGAGCACCCAGCTCTTGCCGACTCTACACTGTTGCTTTACAGCTATTGATTAGTCCCATCTCTGCGGAGACCGTGCCGTGAGACTGACGAGTCTCAGCCACACCACCACCACACCTTGCATACGCGTTACATCTAATTTTCTATTCCAGCATTGAACCATATACCAGTTTGGTCTGATGCAGAGGTTGCCAGACTTCTCGCTATATCTACCCCACCTTCATCACCACTTTCCCCATGGTCATCACCACTTCCCCATGTACCTTCTCCACCACTACCCCTGATACTATCACCACTACCAGTATCACCACCACTACCTCAAATTTCCTACCACCACTACCAGTATCATCACCAGTGCATGTGTTATCTCCATCACCATCTGCTAGTCCTATTCGTCCGTTGGGCTATCGAGCTGCGATGATCAGGCTAAGAGCTGAGGCTGCATCTACTTCCCATTCACTACCATTACCACCACCCATCATACT
Organism: Tanacetum coccineum; assembly: GCA_026074375.1. Classification (NCBI taxonomy): domain Eukaryota; kingdom Viridiplantae; phylum Streptophyta; class Magnoliopsida; order Asterales; family Asteraceae; genus Tanacetum; species Tanacetum coccineum. Next base: position 17,803 of record BQNB010044454.1, read on the forward strand.
CTCCCACACCAGACCAGATGCACCATCATCAGGGACACCACCTATGCATTTACTCTATACTAAGCGTAGAGCAGACAGACCCGAGGTTACCTTACCACCTCGAAATGAGGTAACGGTATCGCGCATGTCCAAGATACGAGGTCATAGAGAGCTCGTCGCTGCTGCTCGCTGATAGACGGTTAGAGGTCTTAGGGCAGACTATGGTTTTGTTGCCACTATAGATAGGGAGATCAAGCGTGATCTAGAGAGAGATGTTGGATATGGGATCACCGACTCTTGGGATGAGATAGTCGAGACCATGTAGGGGGCACCAGCTAGTGCTGGCACAGAGTTGGGTCGACATATGACAGAGTTTGAGACTAGGGTTAGGCAGGACACGGATGAGATTTATACGAGGTTGGATGATGAGCAGACTGACGACACCTAATTGGCTGATCGCTCAACATGATAATAGGGATAGAGCATGCACATTCACATCACGTACTGCTAACTCCATGGAGCGGAGAGCTAGTAAGCCTCGAGAGGCTTGGGGATGATCCATGGACGCGAGTGACCTTGCGCGTGCAGAGGTTATGTCGCTACGTAGCACAGTGTTAACTCAGCAGTCAGAGATTAGAGAGTTACAGTCAGCGGACCGTAGGAGACAGACGATGATTACAGAGATGCTGGTAGCGGACCACAAGAGGCAGGTACAGCTCACTAAGGCACTAAAGCTAGTGAAGAGACTACAGACTCAGGTGGAAGAGTTACAGAGACAGCAGGGACTCGCTAAGGGTCTTGCACAGCCAGAGCTACCGGAGGAGGCTGGTAGCAGTTCCAGATTCAGTTATGGCAAGTATTTTGTTTAAAGCCTACTATGTTATTACAGGTTCAATTCCTGGCCTAGTAAAAGGCTTTATGTTGTATGTTTATTTTGTAACCTAATCGTTTTTGATCATTTTGTATCTGAACCAATCATGTATGATTTTCCAATTATAATATGGAAGGTGTGTATTAATGTCATGTCTATAACGAATTTGTTGTGCATGCAATGTCGATAGTTATATCAATATTGATTACAATTCCAGTTGTATATTCCACAGTGTGATGAATCCTCACTATATTAGCATGCATATGTCCCCATGTCATGGTTAGGATATTAATTAAATGCAAAAACGTTTATAAATTTTCTTTTGATTGAAGAAAATGAACACAAAACGAACCCCGAGGTTAAACACAGCCCCAGAAACAACCAACACCACATTTGTCACTAATGCCCAGCTTCAAGCAATGATTGATCAAGGCGTTACTGCCGCTTTGGCAGCACGTGATGCTAACAGAAGTACGAATGGCGATGACAACCATAATTCGAGAACATGTGTTAGAAGGACAGAACAGCTGCTCGTGAATGTACTTAACACGACTTTCTCAATGTCAAACCATGTAAACTTCAAAGGCATGAAAGGAGTGGCCGGTCTATCTCAATGGTTTGAAAGGATGGAGTTTGTTTTCCACATCAACAATTGTACAGTTAAGAATTAAACAAGTCAATTTTTGCAACCTTGCACTCTCTATTCAATTTCTTTAACATTGAGGAAACACTCTTTTGATTTTATGTCAATACAGTTGTCAGATGCCGCTTACGTATGCTGGGAAAACACACCTGAAAATGAATGACTTAACAAAACTTATCTCGAAAAGAGATCCTAAACTAGAAATTTTGATTTGGGATCTGAAGGTGAAGGGTACCGACTTGACAAGTTAATACCAACACTTTAGGAATTGGCTTTAGTATATGGGCGGATAGTTATTCCGAAGATCTGATAAATTGAAAAATTGTCGGTGGACTTCCCGACATGATTTTGGGAGTGTAGTGATAAGAAAATCCGAGCTAAATGGAAAAGAAAATCCGCACATTGAGCTGAACGCCAGACATATAGTAAAAGGAATTTTGAGGACACCTCAAGAACCTCAAACAATAACAACAAACAAGAGGCAAACACCTATCGGAGCCCAACACAACCAGGACTGTAAGAGATAGCCATAACGGGGGATCTCATGCGCTAAATCAATATCACCCATGATGGTCCATGTGCTCCAAAATGCCACAAATGCAACAAAGTTGGCCATTTTGCCTGTGACTGTAGGAGTACGGTAAATGCCAACAATGCTAACAACCAGAGGGGCACCAGGTCAGGTCAGAGACCTACTTGTTTTGAGTGTGGAGCCCAAGGGCATTTCAAGAGGGAGTGTCCAAAGCTAAAGAACAACAACAATCGTGGTAACCAAGGTGGAAATGGCAATGCTCCAGCGAAGGTGTATGCGATAGGCCGTGCAGGGACTGACCCAGACTCAAACGTCGTGACGGGTACGTTCTATCTAAACAACCGCTATGCTTCTGTCTTATTTGATACCGGTGCCGATAGAAGCTTTGTGTCTACTGCATTTAGCTCCCAAATTGATATCACACCATCTACCTTAGATCACTATTATGACGTTAAACTAGCCGACGGGAGAATAATTGGGTTGAACACTATCCTTAGGGGTTGTACATTAAATTTCCTGAACCACCCATTCAACATAGACTTAATGCCCGTAGAACTTGGTAGTTTTGACGCTATAATTGGTATTAGGGATGAGCATTTGGACCCGAATCCCGGGACCGTACCGAAATGGTACCGAATCCTGGTATACGGGTACGGGATCGGTACCAAACCGGGATAGTACCAAAAAATTCCCGGTATTTGAATAGTCTATGTTTTTTAATGAATTGGGTTATCCAAACACCCCATTCGTTCCATGCAAATAAACAATAACATAAAGAAGAAAACCAAAGGTCAAATAAAAACCCCTGCTATGATTCACAACCATTGTTCCTTCATAAAATCTTCCTAAAAATTAAACCCTAGCTTATTATCAATCACACAACTCATCAAGTTTATATCTTTAAAAAAAATCATCTGAGTCATTATCATTGAAAACGAAATGAACAAGAGTTCAGAGCAACTGTAAGAGTTATCTGACAAAGGCTTTATAAGACCCAGTTCCTCACCCTGGAGAGCTCCGCTCTTGTTTGTTAAGAATAAAGATGGATCATTTAGGATGTGCATTGATTACCAGGAATTGAATAAACTAACGGTGAAAAACCGTTATCCACTTCTAAGAATTGATGATCTATTTGACCAGCTTCAAGGGTCGAGTGTTTACTCGAAGATCGACCTAAGGTCAGGTTATAACAAACTGAGGGTTCGAGATGAAGATAATCCCAGACCGCTTTCCCGAACTCGTTACACGGACCATATAGATTTCCAAGTAATGCCATTTGGTTTGAGAACGCACCTGCTGTATTATTGGACCTTATGAATCGGGTGTACAGGTAAATTTCTGGATAATTTCGTAATTGTATTCATTGACTATATCCAATAATATCATCGTAGGAACAAGCAATAAGAACACGAAGAGCACCTTAAGCTATATTAGAGTTTGTATTAAGAAGGAGGAGTTGTTGCAAAAGTTTTCTAAGTTTGATTTTTAGATTCATATTAGTTTAGGGCATAGTTACGTGATTGATTGTAAAGGGCAATCCACGTGGATCCTGCCAAGATCGAATCCAATTAAATATTAGGCAGCTACTAAGTCACCAACGGAGGATTCGTCAATTTTTAGGTCTTGCTAGGTTTATCGAAGTTTAGCGAAGGGATTTGACAGAAGATATCCACAACCGATGACCAAGGCTTATCTTGAGAAGGTCAAGTTTGTTTCGGGGTGATAATCTAGAAGCAAGCTTTAAACTGTTGATGACAGATATTGTACATTGCACCAATCCTGGCCTTCACATAAGGGAAGTGCAGACTTTATCGCATATGCGGATGCATTCAAAGAAGGGTTTGGACGGTTGTTGTTGTACAGACCAGAGAGAAGGTGATTGCTGATGCATCCACGCAACTGAAGATCTTTGAGGAAAAACTATAAAATCATGATTTGGAACTTGGTGAAGTAGTGTTCGCTATCAAGATTGGAGGCACTACCTGTTGGAACCAGTGCCGGTAAGTTCACTGATATAAGAGTTACAACAATTCTTGATCAGAAGGAACAATAAAACATGAAGAAAACATCGGATGGTTTGAGTAGATCATGTGTTTACGATTCGTGATATTAGTTTATCTCCCGAGGGAAAGCAAATGTCATTGCTGATGCTTTGAGTAGGAAGGAACGAGAACCACCATTAAGGGTTCGAGCCCTAGTCATGACTATTGGCTTGGAGCTTCCCAAACAAATCTTGAATGCATGATTGAAGGCTTAGAAAGACGGTACCTCAAGAACAAAGATGTGGGAGGTATGTTGGTTGAAAATTCTAAAGATCCGGAGAAATTTAGAACAAAAAAGTTAGAACCATGAGCAGATGGAACTCTATGCTTCAATGGAAGGAGTTGGTTGCCATGTTATGATGATTTAAGGACCGTGATCATGCACGACTCCCACAAGTCTAAATACTCTATGCATCCGGGTTCTGACAAGATGTACCAAGATATGAAGAAGCTATATTGGTGGACCACAATATGAAGGCAATTCGCCCACTTGTTAGCACCAGTATTTGACCTGTGCATAGGGTCAAGGACACCGAACACCAAAGGCCATCAGGTTATTGGTACAGCCGAGATACCTCAATTGACGTGGGGACAACATACTAAGAATTTTGTTACAATAGCTTACCATGGTCGTACTCAAGGCTCACGATACCATTTGGGTGATTGTTGACAGACTCTAAGTCTCTAATTTTCTACCGATGAGGGAAACTGATCCCCTGGAGAAACTGGCAAAAATCGTTATACCTAAAGGAGTGGGTCGCAAGATATGGAATCCAGTTTTAAATATTTGCGATCGTGATCCTAGGTTGAATTAAATTTCTGGAAGGTCACTCCCGAAGGCTTTGGGTACTAGACTTGGACATGAGTATGTCATCACATCCAGAGAATGACGGACTAAGCGCCCGGGACTACTCAAACTATTGTGATATGCTAAGTGTAGTGCAGTGATCGACTTTGGAAAGGGTTGTATTGACCATTTGTCCTTAGTTGGTTCTGTACAAACAAATGTTTTCATACTAGCATAAAAGGCTGCACACTTTTGAAAGCACTTTACGGTCGAAAGTGTCGTTCACCTATTTATTGGGCCGAGGTTGGGCAAGTGCAACTTACCGGTCCAAATTTAGTTTGAGAGATGACCGAGAAGATTATTCAAATCAAGCAGAGAATGCAAACCGCTAGCGATCGTACAAAGAGTTTTGCCGATAAGAAGAGTAAGCCGAGGGTGTTTACAAGTGTGGGGATAAAGTTATGCCTAAAGGTTTCGCCTTGGAAAGTGGTGTCGTACGTTTTGGACAAAACGGGGGAAGTTAAACCCCAGATATGTCAGACCTTTCAAGGTGTTAGAAAAAGTTGGAGCCGTTGGATACAATCTTGAGCTTCCGCAAGAGCTTAGCAGGGTTCACAATACTTTTCATGTATCCAATTTGAAGAGGTGTTATTCCGATGATCCACTAACTGTGTCATTGGATGGACTACACGTTGATGACAAGCTTCAGTTTGTCGAGGAACCGGTCGAGATCATAGATCGAGAGGTAAAACAGTTGAGGCATAGCCGTGTCCTAATTGTCAAGGTAAGATGGAACTCCAAGAGAGGTCTTGAGTTCACATGGGAACATGAAGACCAATTCAAGAAGAAATACCCGCACCTCTTTACCAAGACCGCACCGCCGCCAAGTGTCGCATCGTAAGCCTTGTGGGAACAAGGCTAGTTTTATATAGGGAAGTCTATAAAAACCAGTTTTCTTCAAAGTCATTGACGATGTTAATAAATCTACTATTTATTTTACGTGTTGTACGCGTTTGCTTTTAATTTCATGTATTAAGTAAAATCGCGTAAGTTAAAAACGATCATTCAATGTAAACGGGCATGAAGCAATTAAACGTTTACATCAATCATGTATTAAAAATTATTTTGAGAATAATTATGGTCTTTGTTCTTTTTATTTTTATTGGTTACGTAAATTGGCTACGTTTCGGGATAAAATACGTTTAGGCATACCCGAAACCACCAAAATAAATCTACGCTTCAACAAATGCTTAGTTTTATTTTCAATGACTAAAGTTTCTAAAACCTTACACATTTAAACAATTGGGTCGCATACATATTAAAAGGTAAATGAGCAAAGACTTGTAAGTTACAAGTATTACACCTTTATATAATAAAGAACTACACTTGCATTATACATTATACTTTCATTTTTACATGTATATACACTTATATTTACCAAGTAAATATCTAAGAAACACTTCTCGTTATATCAAGGGGATGATCTCAACTATTGAGTGACAAAGAAACATAAGTAATAAATTAGAGTAAGGTGCAAGTGAGTTCTATCAAGAGATGATTCATAAGGGATTTATGTTTAAAGAAAGACCGAATAAGACAATCGAGGTTTCGGTCAATGATATAGAGCGTGCTACGAACGAATCACGAGGGAAATCATCTTAGTAGTTTAGTTTCAATTGTAGTTTCTTTTGTTGTGTAATCAGTAAACTGAGTCCTCAGTTAGTAGATTTAGTGCTATTGGTTGTAATGATTTGTATCATTTCATGAAACAATGAAACTATGTATTAATTCTCTTGTAATGAAAAATGAATGACTATCTTTTGATTTCTACTTGATGTTGTGTGACTGTTGTTGTGATTGATTTGTCATTATACCATGTTATGAGATTATCATGTGATGAATGCTTATTAGATTGTTTTATGTGTGACGTGACAGAATCATGCCTCTAAAGTTTGCACCTATGCCTTTAGCTGCTATTCGCCGAATGATCAAGGAAAATGTTGATGCTGCTATTGCTGCCGAGCGGGCAAGGCAAGCGACTGTCAAAAATGATGCTAGTGGATCTAGGCCAGTTAAAGGTCGAGACACTGCACCTGCTATTCGTAAGTGCACTTTTGCTGGGTTTATGAAGTGCAATCCTGCTGTCTTCCGAGGTGTTGAAGGAGCTGTTAAATTGTGAAGATGGTTTAAGAAAACTGAGAGTGTTTTCGAGATCAGTGAATGTGCAGAGGATAAGAAGGTGAAGTTTGCTGCTGCTACACTAGAAGGACCAGCTTTGATTTGGTGGAAAACTAAGGTTGCAACTATAGGTTTGGAGATTGTGAACTAAATGCCTTGGACTGAGATGAAGCAACTGATGACTGTGAAGTTTTATTCGGTAGAAGAAATTCAAAGAATGGAGCACGAATTGTGGAACTTGAAGGTTAGGGAGTATGATGTTGTTGCTTATACTCAGAGGTTTAATGAACTGGCTTTGATGTGTCCAAGAATGGTAGAGCCTAAAAGAGTGAAGGTTGATGCCTACATCCATGGATTGATGGATAATATCAAGGGTGAGGTGACATCTTCTAAGCCTGTTGATCTGAACGAAGCTGTACGTATGGCTCATAAGTTGATGGAGCAGAAATCGCAAGCTAGAGATGCAAGGATTTTAGAAGGAAAGAAGCGAAAGTGGGAGAGCCTTCAAGGTGGAAATAGTAGTGGTAAGGGCAATCAAAGGGATAACTCTCATCAAACTTTGCAGAATAGCCAAAAGCAAGGAAATGCGCGAGCCATGGTTACCGCTTCTACTGATGGAAAGCTTCATTTGTGTGAACGATGTTTTACTCGCCATGTTGGTCAGTGTACGATTAAGTGCCACAAGTGTGGAAAGGTTGGGCATAAGGCAAGGTATTGTAAGGAGAAGAGTGTTGCCACGGGTGCTAACGCTCAGCCTGTTTGGACTTGTTATGATTGTGGTGAGCGGGGTCATACTAGGAACCGATGCCCAAAGAAGATTAAGCAAGAAGAAGTTGGAGAAGTTCGTGGTCAAGCTTATGCTATTAAGGATGCTGAGCCTTAAGGTTCGAATGTGGTTACTGGTATGTTTCTGCTCAATAACCACTATGCTTTTGTTTTATTCGATTCGGGTTCTGATAGGAGTTTTGTGGATACTAGATTAATTCCATGCTTAATATCGATCCGATTAAAATAGGAGCTAGTTATGAGGTAGAGTTAGCTGATGGAAGGGTAGTTAGTACGAACACTGTTTTGAAAGGTTGCACTTTGAATTTAGTGAATCATATTTTTAAAATCGATTTTATGCCGATTGAGCTTGGTAAGTTTGACGTCATCATCGGTATGGATTGGCTTGTCAAGCACGATGCCGCTATCGTCTGTGGCGAGAAAGTTGTTCGTATACCATATAGGAACAAGTTGTTGACAGTTGAAGGTAACAAGGGTGTATCTCGATTGAAGGTCATATCGTGTATGAAGGCCCGTAAGTACGTCGAGCGAGGTTATCATTTGTTTTTGGCACACGTTACGGAGAACAAGTCGAAGGAGAAACGAATGGAAGATGTGCCTGTAATTCATGATTTTCCTGAGGTGTTTCCTGAGGAGTTGCCAGGACTACCACCGCCAAGGCAAGTAGAATTTCGAATTGATCTAGTACCGGGGGCTGCACCTCTTGCACGTGCATCATATAGATTGGCACCGTCTAAGATGAAAGAGTTGTCGGTACAATTGCAAGAGCTACTGGAGAAAGGATTTATTCGTCCGAGTTTATCACCGTGGGGAGCACCGGTGTTGTTTGTGAAGAAGAAAGATGGATCCTTTTGAATGTGTATCGATTATTGCGAGTTGAACAAGTTGTCTGTCAAGAATCATTATCCTCTTCTGAGAATTGATTATTTATTTGACCAGCTACAAGGTTCGAGCGTGTATTTTAAGATCGATCTGTGATCAGGATATCACCAGTTACGCATTAAAAAGAAGACATTCCGATTATTGCATATAGAACTCGGTATGGTCACTTTGAGTTCCAAGTAATGCCGTTTGGATTGACTAATGCGCCTGTTGTGTTTATGGACTTGATGAACCGAGTATGCAAGCCATATCTTGATAAGTTCGTCATAGTGTTCATCGATGATATTTTGGTTTATTCCAAGGACGAAGAAGAGCATGGGAAGCATTTGAAGATTATTCTGGAGTTGCTTAAGAAAGAGAGATTGTACGCCAAGTTTTCAACGTGTGATTTTTGGCTAGATTCAGTACAATTTCTGGGTCATGTGATTGATCGTAGTGGTGTTCATGTTGATCCTGCCAAGATCGAAGCCATTAAGAGTTGGGCTGCACCGACAACGCCAACGGAGGTTATGCAATTTCTTGGATTGGATGGGTATTATAGGAGGTTCATTGAAGGTTTTTCTTTGATTTCTAAGCCACTGACTAAGTTGACTCAGAAAAATAAGAAATACGAGTAGGGAAAAGAAGAAGAAGAAGCTTTTCAGACATTAAAGCAGAAGTTGTGTAGTGCATCGATCATAGCATTGCCCGAAGGAACGAAAGATTTCGTAGTGTATTGTGACGCATCTCTTAAGGGTTATGGAGCCGTGTTGATGCAAATAGAGAAGGTGATAGCATATGCTTCTAGACAATTGAAAGTCCATGAAAAGAATTACACTCCTCATGATTTGGGGTTAGGAGCCGTTGTTTTTGCTCTTAGATTATAGAGACATTATTTGTATGGAACGAAGTGTGTGGTTTTCACCGATTACAAGAGACTACAATATATTTTGAATCAGAGAGAGCTTAACTTGAGACAACGGAGATGGATCGAGTTGTTGAGTGATTTTGACTGTGAGATTCGGTATCATCCTGGAAAAGCGAATGTTGTGGCTGACGCCTTGAGTCGCAAGGAAAGGATTAAGCCATTACGTGTTCGAGCTTTGATGATGACTGCTCACAATGATCTACCGAAGCGAATTCGTGAAGCTTAGGAGGAAGCAATAAAGAAGAAGTATGTAAGGAAAGAAAATTTAGGGAGATTGATTAAGCCGATATTCGAGTTTCGCCCTGATGCAACTCGTTGTTTTGGGAATCGTGTTTGGTTTCCGCGATTCGGTAGATTGAAGGATTTGATTATGCATGAGTCGCATAAGTCCAAGTATTCCATCCATCCGGGATCGGACAAGATGTATCAAGACTTGAAGCCATTGTATCGGTGGCCGAATATGAAAGCTGATATCACCACGTATGTTGGTAAGTGTTTGACTTACGCGAAGGTTAAGGCCGAGCATCAGAAACCGTCTGGATTGCTGCAACAACCTGAGATCCCAGTCTGGAAGTGGGAAAGGATCACTATAGATTTTGTGAGTGGTTTGCGTCAATGAGAAATGTTTTGCGTCATACTTGGAGATTTTAGTATATGATTGTATATACGTAATAGTAATATGTATGTATGCAAGTATGTAATATACGATATATTATACTTTTAGTCACGTACCGTTATATATGTATAATATAGGTCGCGGTTAGATGTGAAGTTTCTTGCGTTTGTTGAGTTGATTGATTTGGATCTTTTGCTTAAGGTGAGTTCGTAGCCTCGAATTAAATTCTTTTAATTATTTTTAAACCCACGAGGGGAATGCATGTTTGTTTTATAAATCGAACACATATGATTTTATGGTATGCTGGACCCAATTATGAGATTGTTTCCGCATAAGTAGCTATTGTCGAAGTCCCTTATTTCATGAACTGTTAATTGCCTTGTAAGGTGAACGCTAATGCATTAAATAGATCTATTAGGTTTGACAACCCTGTCCGGGGTTTGAATCCTTGTGACCACCCTGTCAAACGGACATTTTGTACTTAGAAAATAGTAGGTATATGACAATAATACCTTGTTTTGGGGCACCTTTAACATATGAAATGCCATATGTCTTGTTAACGTTCGGTGTCATGAGCTTATTGCGTGAAAGAAAAGAAGTTGCTATACATTGCATTTGTTGATTTGTTTTCCCGAAAACTATTTATGTGTTCAAAGATTATTGCTTATCAATTATTTTAAACTCTATGAATTTCACTCAACTTTGTTGGTGACGTTTTAAACATGTTTTATCCCAGGTAACCAAGGATGAAGGCAACGATGGCGTGGCGGTGTCGTGCATGTGATGGATTTTATGGAAAGACTACTTGTGTGTTTCGGTCTTTAAAAAACAATGTCTTAAGTTGTGTTAAAACAATGTCATTTAATTGAAAACAGCCTCATATACCTATTTATCTAAGAAGCTTTTCAAAACTTCCCTCCAACAACGTAGCAATCGAATCACAGCTTTCCCCCTAATTCAAGGCCACATATTCTTCATTTAGAAGCCTTCAAAGCTTCCCTCCAAACTAGCAATCCTCTCTTGAGCAGTTACAAAAGCTTTCATAACAACTTAATAATAATTTAAGTTGCAACAGCGGAATTAGAAGGATACCACATCAAATATTACTTACTGCTCACCTTTAAGAATAAGAGCTTAGATGATTGATCGTTATGGGTAAGGATTAATCTGGACAAGCCAACGGAGCTTTTCAAACGCTTAGACAAATAATCATTTCCAAACCCTTCCCCCCTGTAAAAATTCAAATAATGCATACAAAGTTCACAAGGTAATTCACTTCCCCCATTTGTCTTAAGAAATGCATCCAAAATAAAACCATAGTATTTAAAGCTCTGATATTCGCTGCGGTTAGGTACAGTATGTCTTCCCGGCAATGGCTAACTTTAAAAAAATCAAGAAAGATCTCTATGTTAAGCTTTCAAGAACAAAAAGGGCAAAGGCTACAAGAGTGATATCTTCTCCTCCCTCCCGCACTTGCTTAGGTTTATTGAACATGTCAAATCAGCAAAACACCTTAGGACGGGACCATTTTACTTGAGTACTTGTGGAGGAATAAAATAGCTTAGAATCTAACGCCCTATGAAAATCAATTGCTGTCAGATCATCTTACTCATCAACCTCTCCTCTGGATATTATTTTACAACCTAATATAGGCTATTTGAAGTACCACTGATGAAGTACACGCAAATATCCCATACATTGAACTGAAGATAGAATGTTCCCGTTCTTAGTGATTTATAAGCTTACGCGACAACTTGTGGAAGAACGTTTGTGTAGAGAATTTGTGCCTCCAAGCAAATCTCTAGGTACTTGCACAAAACCCTACCCCAAAGTCTGATACATCATCACCCTCCTTTCGATTATCCATCAAGCGTCTTCGCGCGTGTGGCAGCTGAGTACTACAACTTAAGCACCTTTAAGAGTGATAGTTACCAAGGACATCAAAACCAATCCCACCCCTTGACTGCTTGAAACTAGAGAAACCAAGTCTTCTACTTTAAATTAAGCTCGAGCAAGTTATCATAAAAGTCATGCATCCAGCCAACCCCACGTATTTCAAGGATAAACATAAGAACACCGCCTACGTGAATGCCACTGATCAATCTCAAATAAGTGATATCCGATCAACTCCGTAGTCACTTAATAAAATTTAATTCCAAATCTAGCCTTTAAGTTTCATGATTCTTTATCCAAATTGATCCTGGTCTCGTCACAAATCTTGTCACTTTTTTCATTTAAAACCACGAATGCAACTGATAAGCATCTAACGCGAAATGTAGTGCCTTAACAAACTAAATATAGGCAAGAAATCATACCCAAGTGAGTCATTTATAAATTTAGTATTTTAAATACAAACACATTAATGTATAAAACAGCACTCGTTGTTCTGGATCCCTTGAATGAAAAACACTCGTTCGATCCCTAAAGATAATTACTCAGAAATCGGCAAATAGGTATACAGCAACAGCTTCTTTCACAAAGCTTTAGTACATCATTCGGTCAAGTTAATCATTAACCTCGTATCGGATTGCTTACTGACATAAAACTCGTTCGGGTCCTCATTGAGCAGACTCTTAATTCGGTAAATCCACATTGTTAGGCAATCTTGTGGAAATCAATCACATATCATACACACGTTCGGTCCACATTATCATACACTCGTTCGGTCCCCATTAATAAATTACTCGTTCAGTCACTAGTTCGGCTTTCAAAGAGAAAGCTAGTTTGGCTTCTCTTGTCAAATATACACGTTCGGTTCTCAATACGTAGACTCGTTCGGTTTCAAAGAAATTACTCGATCGGTACTCAAAGCTAATGACTACTCGGAATCGTGTCTACAAAGAGTGGTACTCTCGATTCGGATTCACAAAAGTAAATTACTCGTTACTGTGTTGAAGAAGCAAAATACCTAGTTACGGCTATTGAAAACCCTCTTTTTAGATCGTGCTATGACAACAACAAACACCATAACGTAGGTTGTTTGAGCTTTCTTGTTTTCACAAGCCTTTTGAACCACCGAGCAACAGATAAGCACAACCTAAGAAACTTTAAAAAAACGTGGACAAAAATAAGCTTGAAAAATAAGCTCTAATAAGCTGTGTCAATAAGCTTGAAAAAACTGAATAAAGAGAAAAACACAACCGTAACTTTCACAAATACTTAGACATTCAAATTGACACGAATATGTGAAAAAGTGTTTGTGACAAGAAAAACAAGAAATCCAAACGCGATGTAAATGATATATGAAATAAGCGTGAACACCAAAACTACGAATCAACAAACACAAAAAATGACAGATTTGAGACTAACTCGAGACCATCCGGACACACATAAAACCGACCCAAGAGTATGTAGCCATGGCTCTTGATACCAATTGAAGAAACATGTAATCTTATGATCTAAACCAAGAACAAGATAGAGATGTGTGGTAATGTGTTGATTAAGTGAGAGGAAAGTATAATGGATATGGATTATGTTATTACTAATTTGGAAGATTGAGGGAAGAAAGGAAACACATACGCAACCACGCTCTCCAGAGGCAAAATATATATATATATGTCCTATAGACCGGCCCATGAGCTATGATGGGCTTCCCATGGGTCTTGGGCCGGACTAGATTACTAATCTAATCAATACATGAACTACGAGCTAAGACCTATTACAACTTGGAAGTGACCGACACTTTTTGTGTTTCCAACATAAACCCACGAGGGGAATGCATGTTTTGTTGTTGTGATAAATCAGAAAACAAATGAATTTTATGGTATTGCTGAACCCAATTATGCGAGATTGTTTTCCGCATAAGTATCTATTGTTCGAAGTCCTTATTTTTATGAACTGGATACTTAGCCTATTGTAAGTTGAAAGCTAATGCGCAATTAAATAACTCCTTAATTAGGTTTGACAACCTTTCCGGGGTTTGAATCCTTGTGACCACCCTTGTCAAACGTACATTTTGGTGTACAAGAAAATAGTAGGTATTATAAGACAATACAATACCTTGTTTTGAGTACCTTTAACATAAGAAATGCCATAATGTCTTGTTAACGTTACGTGTCATGAGCTTAATGCGTAGAAAAGAAAATGAAGTTGAGCTATAACAATTGCATTTGATGATTTGTTTCCCTAAAACCATTTCTAATGTTCAAAGATTTAGTTGCTTATCAATTATTATAAACTCTAGGAATTTCACTAAATTATTGTTGTAGACGTTTTAAACGATGAATTATCCTAAGATAACCATGATGAAGGCAACGATGGCGTGGCGGTGTCGTGCGTGTGATGGATTTTATGGAAAGACTACTTGTGTGTTTCGGTCTTTCAAAAACAATGTCTTAAGTTGTGTTAAAGCAATGTCATTTAATTGAAACAATTGTCTTTCAATGATTGTAATAGACGGTGGTTGCGATTCTGTGGGGACCTAAACGCTTTTAACTCTGAATAATTATGGAACACATGTTTGTTAAAACGTCTCATTTGGGTCGTTTTCTATTATCTTGGTAAATGGTGCTATTTAGTAACGCCCAATTGCTAATTTCCGCTGCGCAATCCAATGTATGTTGGGTGGGGTGTTACACCTTTGCCCTAACCACCATACCATCTTGCACTGGAAAAAAATGAAACTTTAAACACCATCATAGCCAAATAAACACATATCGACAAAGCAACCAACATCATAGAAAGCAAAAAAAATTATAAAGATCATGACAGACAAATAAAACAAAACTTCTAGCAAACCATACTACCAATATTGTTAAGCAGTTATAAATCAAAGGAAAAGTTGAAACATTAA
Source organism: Tanacetum coccineum (assembly GCA_026074375.1). Classification (NCBI taxonomy): domain Eukaryota; kingdom Viridiplantae; phylum Streptophyta; class Magnoliopsida; order Asterales; family Asteraceae; genus Tanacetum; species Tanacetum coccineum. Next base: position 32,818 of record BQNB010044454.1, read on the forward strand.
AATCTATAAAATAAACACTTGCAACCACATATGAGACTCTGAACGATATCACAAAGCACTTATAACCACAAATTATAAAAACCAATAAAATCACAGAGGGTAAAAAATAGAAATACACATCCACGAATCTACTAACATCATACAAAGCAAAAAATAAAACACAACTTGCAACAAACCATATAAAATAAGCGATTATAATCATATATTAAACTTATCAGAAACCTTATACAAACACAAACAAATACATACCAATCCACATACTAAAAAGAAGAAAATGAAATACCATACATGCATTAACGAATCAGATGGCGGGAAACTTCGGTATCGATTCTTGAAATGCCGAAACCCCAAACAATCACGACACCTTCAAATCTAACCCCACTGCGTGTTAACGTGTAATTCAACAACAACACCAAGGAAAAACCCTAACACCTCGGTTAACTCTTTCAAACAACTGCTATGACACATCTAGCATAATTAGGAATTCTACCAATCATTCCAACCAAAACCTCTAAAATAATTTATGATTTAATCAAGCAAATCTGGAAACCATTTTTTTCTTACATAAACCCATTTTTTGTGTATGAGTTGTAATGTGGAAACAGTAAAAATGAAAAGATGATATACATGGTGTTAATACAAATAATGCCTAAAAACTTTATTTATATTTTTTGAGCTCTCTACGTTTTGATAATGACAAAATGTAAAATTATTCTACGTTAAAAATAAACGTATACAAGTTATTAGTCGTAAATCTTCCATTTCGACGTAAATCACTTAAGGTATGTACAAATAAGTATTAAACTTGTATAGTGATCAAGGAACTAAGTTTTTATCTTAAACCTTACATTTTTATAAATGTGACAAAATCTTTTTACAAAAATAAATTAGACAAAATATTTTTGTAATAAAAAGAAATCTTTTAATAAGTGTATATTTTTAAAATATAGTTTCCCCCCTAAAAAGATAACACATAAACCAGAAAATCACTTCTCCACTAAAAGACAAGAAAAGGAGCGTCCTTCACTGGACGGTCCCCAGATAGGTATGCCAGTCCCTAATAAATCTGGGACCGGTGTTAACATATAAAATTCACTACTAGGGTCGCTCCGGAGGTCGGAGACGATAAAAGTGAAATGATGCCATATTATAAAGAGAGAAAGTATAAAGGGAATATGTGTGTGTTTTAGAGAGAGAGAAAGAACACACACAAATGAAATAATGATTTTCCTCACCCCTCCATGGAAGTATGGAGGGGTATATATAGGCCTTGACACGATCTAACTAATACAAATAACGATTTTTGTGACAACTCACATTTTCACATCTTTACGACTTTTATAATTCGGCTATTTAATTTAGACTTTTACGCATTCGCTTTTATTTAGCGTCATTTGGTTAAATCGCGTAAGTTAAAAGTTATCATTTAACGTAAACGGGCGTCAAACTAATTAAATATTTACGTCAAACAAGTATTAAATAATTATTTTTAAGAATAATTATGGTCTTTGTTCATTTTATTTTTATTGGTTACGTAAATTGTTTACGTTTCGCAATTAAATACATTTAGGTATCCGCGAAGACCACAAATATTTATCTACGCTTCAACAAATAAGCACGTTTATACCCGAAACTCAAAGTTTTTATAAAACTTCACCATGTTACATATGCTAGCCGAATTATTTTAAGTGTACAAGTCTAGCTCACTAACTTTAATCTACAACTTTTACACATCATATCACTAGTAATATATTACAAAATATCAAAGATTTGAAATCCATTTTTCCTCCCCTCACAACTCACGTCTACTCATACATATACAAATATCTTAGAGACATGAAGTACTCCTTAGCATACTTAAATCTTTTACACCATCTTGTAAAATACCAACTAATGAAGACATAGTACATGACTAGTGATATGAACAATACCTCCCATGTTGCACTCCTTACTTTAGTCGTCCACCCCCATGCTCCAATTAAAGATTTTGTCTAGCTAGTGAAGTCGTGAACCAAAGCCTTGTAATAATTATATATGAGGTGCACTGCTAGTATTAATCTCACACTTCATTCATAACAAAATCTTCACCATATCTCTCTTTTTCTCATCTCAAACACACGGCATACAACAAGAACCATAAACCATCCATATAATTTTTATCTACTTCATTTCTAAGTAATCCTACAATATATTTAAGCTATTCCAAGGAGGTGGTTTGTTTGAGTAGTTTTTTATTTCGGCTTGATTTGGGTTTGGTTGAGGTGAGCCGCGGCTAGGACTCAAGGGAACGAGATAAGTGTTTTTTGTTTTCGGACCTTGCTTCATATAGCATAGTGAGCCTTCATTTTTATGTGTTTCGATTGTTTCGTTTATTTGATTCGATTTTTGGTAAATATGTATATATGTGATGAAATCGATTGAGACTTGCGGCGTATAGAATATTATGATAATGATAGTAAAGTAGGATTAGTATGAAATTATAAGGTATATTGAATGTAGTTTTGAGGTGCTTGTTGGTCAAAAACGGATTTTGGCGTGATTTGTAACAAGTGTATTTTGAGCAGAAAGTTTGGCACGCCAAACGAGGATCAAGATTTTGTAAAATCTAATTTTAGGCTTTGAAATATGGTAGAGCTTGTTTAGACGATCGTTTCCATATAAGGATCGTCTCGTACCTTCTAATAACGAAAAAGTTAGAGCGAAAACGAGATATATATTCGAGGTATAAAAATCCAGCATTTGTTAAGATAGCACATTTCCGGCACTTTCGAGTCCGTTTCGGCCTTCGGCCGAAACATGAAAGTCGTTCGGAAGGCCGTTTTACTTCCTCAAGAGGTTCTGTAAGTCTAAAAGCGAGTGATAATGGGTCTTAAGGCGGGGGTAAAAATCTGGCTTATTGGTAATTAACGAACTGCATCAGACCTGATGCGAGTGTGTTTTCGCCCATTTCGGTCGAGTTTCGGGTCTCGGACAAAACTAGAAAGTTGTTCAAAATAACGTTTTACCTTTCCGCGAGGTTTTCTAGAATTAAAAATGCCTTATAACAGGTCAAACACGCAAACGCATATATGCGCTTTGGTAATATTTTTCGGCTGAAACTGGTAGGGGCAATTTGGTTATTTTCTGTCGAGTTTTAGGTCTCGGCTAAAACTAAAACGTTGTTCGGGATATCGTTTCGCATAAATTCTCTTTAGATCCTGAGTCGTGAAAATGTGATTTAGTCGGTCGTTTTGGTCGAGTCAGGCTTAGAAAATAAATATATTCTATAAAAGTCAAACGTAAAAGTCAACAAATACCTTAATCAACGTTCACGTGTTGTGAAGGTGATTTCGATTAATAAAAATATATCTATTACTATACTCTCATAAGTGACTATTTTTGAGACCCTTGGTCGATTCTAAAAATGGAAAGTATAAAATAGTAACTTTTCGCAATATTTGAAATGTGATATCATTATGAGAGATTAATGACTAATTAAACGTCCCTCGTTTATGATTTATTTGGCTTATTTGATCGTGATCGTTGATCAAGGTGAGTTCATAGCCCCATGTTTTATATTTTATAATGATTTACAAGTTTTGGGGTGAGAACATGCTTGTTTTACAATTGAACGCAAGTGGACATTTTTATATATCGATTTCGTTTTGCCTAAGTAGCTTGAACCCAATATGCCCGGTATCATGAACTGTTAATTTCTGGATTGGAAGCGCGAGTATTATAAATAGATCTATTTGGGATTGACCTCCCCGTTCGGGTGACTAGCTATCACCAGGAACGAACGTTATAGTATGTCGAATTTGGGATGTTTCGGGTTGAACATCATCATGGGCAATGTAGGCAATATTTATATATTGTATTCATATATGTCTAGCTTCAGTGTCATGAACTTAGGAAAACGAAATGCCAATTTTTGTGACGAGTGTACATGTTGCATAGTCACGGGGGAAATCTTGCGGTTCTGTTTTATACAAATATAAACCTATGAATTCACCAACTTTATGTTGACCGTTTTAAGCATGTTTTTCTCAGGATTACAAGGTACAAGGATACATTGGTGGTCTATATTTTTGGAAACATGGCTATAAAGATTCAAGTGTATTGCAATTTGGGGATATTTATTATGAAGTCAAATCTTCACAATTTTAAGGATGAACAAGTTAAGGCATGACGCTTTTGTATCAACATTTTATTAAATCCAATGTATCATTTTCAAACGACTCGATTTGTGGTCGTTCTCATGTCTTGTGCAATGTTATTATGAAGTAACGCTCCCGGATATCTATTTTCCGCTGCGACCCAGTTTTGGGGGTGTGACATATTGGTACCAGAGCCAAGGTTATAGAGAACCAGGTCAAATGTTTTGCTGGACTATAACCGTTTTCAAACATTGCATTTATAAAAAATAGGTTTTTACGGGACACACACACACTAGTTGTTGCATTAGTTAGTTATACTAGATGCATTCATAATTGATATACGTGTTTATAATATATTACGTATATTACAACAAGAGCCTTATATAATATACTAATGTAAAGTTATTTCTGTGGTAACAACGTCATGTCAGCTGATTCGCAGTTACCTATACTTCTGTTCACTTGAGGGCACGGATCATGGAGTATTTTTTTTTTCCCCCCCATTTTTTGAGGATCCTTACAAGGAGGATGCCCGTCAGTTGCTGGAGCTGGCTCCAAGTTCATCCAGATTATGTACTGATCCTATGGGAGTGGAGGATCATGTACCAGTGTACATTCCTGAGCCTGAGCACCCTGAGGACTTAGTGCCAGCTGAGGATGAGGCACCTATAGAGACATACATTACTGAGGTTGCTTCTGCACCTACACCTTCACTACCACCACCATCCTTTTTACCCACACTTATCCGACCCCCACGTACTAGAGCAGCCATGGCTAAGATGAGAGCTGCAGCACCATCCACCTATCATCCACTACTTCCATCAGGTACGCCACCATTATTACCTATACCACTACCTGCACCATCCACTAGCCGCAGAGCTGATACTCCCGAGGCTGACATGCCGCCTCGGAAGAGGATACTACTTACTGCTCCCAGACCTAGGTGTGAGGTTGGGGAGAGTTCTGCTGCTGCGAGACAGCCAGGACCCACTATGGCCAGTAGGGTCGATTATAGTTTTGTAGACACTGTGGAGACCAGGGTCCGAGATACTGAGAGGAGGATGATGGCCGTCGTAGAGGTGGGCTACTTGAGGGTCAGTCACACAGGAAAGAGTCACATGAGAGAGAGTTCGGAGTTTTACTACGGACATCACGATGCTAGAAAGATCTTTGCTAGTATGAGAGGAGATTATATATTGAGGGGGAGAGGACGTGCTTACGAGCAAGAGAGTATTGAGACCCGTCAGGCCTTGGCTAGATCTGAGGCTTACAGCAGGGCATTAGAGGCACGGATTAATAGTATTGGAACAGGCCGTCGCTCGTGTAACACCCCAAATTGGGTCGCACAGCGGATATAGGTTCCGGGGATGTTGCTACTTCAGATCAAACAGCACAAGATATATATAAGATCGACCAAAGTCGTTTAGGGATTGATACATTGGATTTAAATAAAGACATATTACAAATGCTTATAGCTTTACTTGTTCTCTGTTTATTATTTACACAAAAGATCAACATGGATTTCCCAAAAAACATGATGCGCATAAGTCTTTAAACAGTGCAATCCAAAAACATAAATCAATGCATCCTTTTGGCATCTCGTGCTAATGACCTCTGGAAAACTTTGCTTTTAACGTCAACAAAATTGTTGGTGAATTTATAGGGTTATATATTTAAAATTGCAGTACGCAAGATTTTCCAGGGATGTTACAACAGATGCCAACTATCACAAACCAGTTACTATTGCACTAAGCTCATAACACGAAGCTCAAACCTATATTTTGATATTTTCACGCAGTTATTTGCCCGTACAGATGTTGTAACCCGCAACATCCAAGTCCGACATGGTCAACGTTCGTTCCCAGTGATAGCTAATCACCCAAACGGGGAGGTTAATCCCAATAGATCTATTTATAACATTCGCGCTCACATAATGTAATTAACAACTACATCTATGCAATTGACAGTTCATGATAATGGGCTCAGGAGGGTTATCGCTACTTAGGCAAACACATAATCAATATACTTTCAACACTTGCGTCCAATTTATAAAACAAAGCATGTTCTCTCCCCAAAATAATAGTAAATCGTAAAACAAAAACTGTAAAAGTGGGGCTATGAACTCACCTTGAGTACAGATAGTCCAAATAATCACAGATAAAACGTCACGCAAGACGATAAATGCAACCTATTTAAATTAAGGCCGTATAAGTACAGAGTACTTTAATTAATAACATTGAATATAATCTTATAGTTGTTACATCGTACTATCGTTCGGGCTTCTATTAAGTGGTCATGGACATGACTGTACGAGGATTTTAGGACAACTTTTAATCAGTAAATACAACAACTCTCATACGCCATCCGAAGAGGCTCATTATGTAAACTTCCTAGTAATATAGCACTTTGAGAACACTTCAATTATTCTATATGGCTAATACCGACTAATCGTTTTAGTAAAATAATATTTATAAAGTGAAAACGTTTATAAATATACTTTTCGTAAAAATGACCTAATTTGGTCGTTTTAAGCCCGTTGCTCGCGTTTCTTACGTCCACGTCTTCGTAGTAAGACGAGCGATCAAAATATTACATTTTTAAGTTTTCTGGTTTTATATATATTTTTGAGGTGAGAACATGCTTTGTTTTTATAAATGAATGCAAGTAGATATTTTATATTGATGACGTGTTTGCCTAAGTAGCGATAACCCAATGTGCCCATTATCATGAACTGTTAATTTCTGGTTTGGAAGCGCGAGTGTTATAAATAGATCTATTTGGGGGTGACGCCCCCGTTCGGGTGATTAGCTATCACCGGGAATGAACGTATAACATGGCGGATTTGGGATGTTCTAGGTTAGAACATCAATATGGGCAATGTATGCCATTTATATGGTATTCATTTATGTCGAGCTTCAGTGTCATGAGCTTAGGGTAACACGTAATGCCAATTTTGTGATGAGTGCACAGGTTGCATAATCACGAGGGAAATCTTTCGGTTCTGTTTTATACAAATATAAACCTATGAATTCACCAACTTTATGTTGACCGTTTTAAGCACGTTTTTCTCAGGATTACAAGGTACAAGGATACGTTGGTGGTCTATATTTTTTGGAAACATGGCTATAAAGATTCAAGTGCATTGCATTTGGGAATATTTATTATGAAGTCAAATATTCACATTTTTAAGGATGATCAAGTTAAAGCATAACACTTTTGTATCAACATTTTATTGAATCCAATGTATCATTTTCAAACGACTCAGTTAGAGGTCGTTCTCATGTGTTCTGCAATGTTATTATGAAGTGACACGCCCCGGATATCTATATTCTACTGCGACCCATTTTTGGGGGTGTTATAGATTGGTAATCAGAGCCAAAGTTATAGAGAACCAGGTCAAATGTTTTGCTGGACTATAACCATTTTCAAACATTGCATTCATAAAAAGGGGTTTTTACGGGACAAACACACTAGTTGTTGCATTAGTTAGTCATACTAGATGCATTCATAATTGATATACGTGTTTATAATATATTACGTATATTACAATAAGAACCTTATATAATATACTCATATAAGTTATTTCTGCTGGTCATAGCAGTCATGTCAGCTGATTCCCCAGTTACCTATACTTCTGTTCACTCTGAGGCATGATCATGGAGTATCCCATCTGAGGATCCTTACGAGGAGTCTGCCCGACAGTTGCTGGAGCAAGCACCACATTCTCCAGAGTATGTACCTGATTCCATGGAGCTGAAGAATCATGTACCAGTGTACATTCCTGAGCCTGAGCACCCTGAGGACTTAGTGCTAGCTGAGGATGAGGCACCTATAGAGGCATACATTACTGAGGTTGCTTCTGCACCTACACCTCCACTACCACCACCATCCTTTTTACCCTTACTTATCCGACCCCCACGTACTAGAGCAGTCATGGCTCAGATGAGAGCTGCAACAGCATCCACCTATCATCCACTACTTCCATCAGGGACGCCACCATTATTACCTATACCACTACCTGCACCATCCACTAGCCGCAGATCTGATATTCCCAAGGGTGACATGCTACCTCGGAAGAGGCTACTACTTACGGCTCCTAAACCTAGGTGTATGGTTGGGGAGAGTTCTGTTGCTGCTGCTGCGAGACAGCCAGGACCCACTATGGCCCGTAAGGTCGATTACAGTTTTGTAGACACTGTGGAGACCAGGGTTCGAGATACTAAGAGGAGGATGATGGTTGCCGTAGAGGTGGTTAACTTAAGGGTCAGTCACCAGGCAGATGTTCACAGGAGAGAGAGTTCAGAGTTTTACTCACGACATCACGATGCCCAGAAGGATCGTGCAGCTGTGAGAGCTGAGATTAAGATATTGAGGAAAGAGAGGCTTGCTTACGAGAAAGAGAGTATTAAGACCCGTCAGGCCTTGGCTAGGTCTGAGGCTTACAGCAGGGCATTAGAGGCACGAATTATAGTGTTAGATACTCAGGCGCGTCACCACGAGTGGCAGCGTTAGGATGCAGATGATCATGCTGTTAAGCATATCATGCGTACCCAGGCCCTGGAGGCTGGAGCACGCATTGACACCTTAGAGGACACTGGTAGTAGTGCCTAGGTTTACCTTTCTATCATATTGTAGCTATACTATATAGCCTGCTAAGTTTTTATGGGCTACTCCCAACTAGCAAGCGGTATAGATCTTTTGTTTTGATTAGCTATCCCGTATAGATCTTTTGTCTTTTGTTTAGCTATGTTGTATAGCCTACTAAGTATTACGGGTAACTCTTGGCTAGTAGGGCTCTAGGTTGATTTTCATTTTGTAACCTAGCGGTAGGGAATCATTGTATACCAAACAGATCATGTATGTTTCCAGATTATATATGGAATGGATATATTATGTTATGTCGATCTTGTGTTGGTTGTATATTTTACTGTGTGATGTGATCTCATTTTATTTATGGTGCATATGTTATGTCACGTTATGATTGTATGAAATCTAACATGTATTATATTTACTTATGAGTTTAAGGACAATGGCCACTGTTAATCAAGGGATGAGTGTCGAGGAAATTGAGCAGATTGTAGCCCAGCGAGTGGCTAATGCTATCGAGGCTATTGTTATCTACGAGTCAATAAACCAAACCAAACAGCGAGAAAACAAAGTATTAGGGAATGCTAGCAACAAAAGGAAATGGGAAGGTGACCAAAATGGAAGCCCAAATCAACAACAAAACAAAGAGAACAAGGTGTTTAGGGCACACTCTGTTGGGCCCAACTACAAGAAGGAATACCTTGGATCTCTACCTCTGTGTAACGAGTGCAAGTTTCACCACATTGGCCTGTGTGCGTCAAGGTGTGAAAATTGCAAGTGGGGGGGGGTCACCAAGCAAGAGATTGTAGGATCTCAGGCCCGAAGACAAAACCAAGGCCCTCAATGGCAAAGCTGAAAGTTGAAGTCACCTGTTATGAGTGTGGAGAGCTAAGGCACTACAAAAGGGATTGCCCACTAGTGAAGTATCAGAATCGTGTGGCCAAGTATTGGAAGGGAAAAGCTTGTGGAGACTCTAACGCCACGACGTCTAACATCAACATCTAATGGGAGACCTATTACCTAGTGAAACCTAAGTTGGAATTATCGTAGACTCTATGTCCTTAAGAATTCCCGTTGTATTTTCTCTTAAATTTTAGATGTACCGTACGAATGATTTCAAATTATCTATCGAGTAATGTATCACAAAAATTTTGTCAACTTTACTCTCACTATCTAATATGCAAAGCAAATGGTAACACTATTTTGACAAAAATGAGCGTTGCATCGTTGGCCCTCAAATATACATAGTCTGATCACCTATGTATATTTGGTGCATGAACTGATCATCTATGCATTCAGGAAGGACCATGCTATGCTGAGAGTAGTCATCTTAAAACTTCTTGTCAAGAAACAATTTCCTATTTATATCAAGATCTGTGTGCGTATTCATAATACATACCTATCACAAGGAACCAAACTAACAATCATAATAACTAAGTAAAATCTTATACCATCTTACAATAAAGTCGACGTCATCTTATACCAAGCCCTAAGCTAAGAAGTTGATACACATCACTAGTCGTCCTAGGACAATTCGCTATCAAACTTGCTCGCCAAAAGAGTTACGCTAATGAGAGGCGTGAGCCTTTAGAATTCGAGTTGGCGATCGAGTCATGTTGAAGGTATCACCTTAGAAAGGAGAAGTGCGCTTTGACAAACGGGGGAAGCTAAACCCCAGGTATGTTGGACCATCCAAGGTGATGGAAAAGGCTGGAGACGTTGCTTACAAGCTCGAGCTTCCTGAAGAGCTGAGTAGGGTTCGCAATATATTTCATGTATCAAACCTTAAAAAGTGCTATGCCGACGAGCCGTTAGCCGTTCCGTTGGATGGACTTCATCTTGATGACAAACTTCATTTTGTCGAGGAACCAGTAGAAATCATGGACCGTGAAGTTAAACGGTTGAAGCGAAGCCGAACCTCATTAGTTAAGGTTCGATGGAACTCCAAGCGAGGCCCTGAGTTTACATAGGAACGCGAGGATCAATTCCGGAAGAAATACCCACATCTCTTCTCAAAGACCGCACCGTCATCAAGTGCTGCATCTTAAGCCTTGAGGACAAGGCTCATCTAACGGGGGGAGACTATAACACCCCGTATTTTAGGGTCATTGACGTCGTCAATAAATTCACTATGTACTTTTAGAATTGTATGCGTTTGCTTTTAATCGTAATCGTTAAGTTAAATCGCGTAAACTATAAATAATCAATCAATGTAAATGGGCATCAAACAATTAAATGTTTACATCAAGCAAGTATTAAATAATTATTTTGAGAATAATTATGGTCATTGTTCTTTTTTTTTTGGTTACGTACATTTACTACGTTTCGCGATAAAGTACGTTTAGGCATACCCGGAACCCCATTAATTAATCTACGCTTCAACGAATACTTAGTTTTACATCCAACACTCAAAGTTTTATTAAATTTTATCCAAGTTATTATTGTTGGTCAAATGTTGCATGAAATAAACTAGCTAGGACATAAATACTTCAAGTATTTACCTTATATGAAAAACTACATTATGTAACTAGTAAATAATGAATGATATTTATGTAAAATATCAAAAACTCTTCTAGTATTCCCTCCCCTCATATTTTTCGTGTATAAGAAGCCTAGGGAGACAAAGAGCACACAAATAAAACACTAGGAACCTTGTACTACAACAACTAATCAATGCTTGGACTAGAAACATGTTTATTTGACCAAGGACTCCATAAAACCCTCATCCTTGATTCCCTCCTCATGTCCAACGACCAAAACCCCCTCCATAGGTCTTTTTGATATTTGTTTTCTCATATTTAACTAGTCTTTATGCTTATATACCACTCTTATACTTCAAGTAGCACACACATAACATTTTCCTTAAGGTGAAAAGTTGATAAACACCCTCTCTTGCTCTCTACTCACCCACGGCTCAAAAAACCCCAATTAGACAATCCATACCTTGATTTTCTAAGAGCATACACACATACACACATCATTCCTAAGACATACTAAGATGTTTGCAAGCATTGGTTAACCATTTACAAGTATTGAAGCAAAGAAAGTAAGATTAGGGTTTTCATCCTAATCTAGGGTTTTTAAAGTTGCAAGCTTTGGTTTTTAATCTAAACAAGGGTTTAGATTGTGTTGTCTATCATCATTGTTCATCATAAGGTCATCTAAAAACCTTTATCTTTTCATTATCATGATTATATGTGTATATGATGTTTATATAGCTAAATCACCATTAGGACACTTTTTAAACATGTAAAAGAGATTTTTACTTGTGATCATTGTTTTGTACACTTTTATATATGTTATGACATTGATGATATCATGTTAAAATGGGTATATAAGT